>JAJOOH010024605.1:0-12290 GCA_029582605.1 Solanum gracilifrons
TATATATATTTTCGTTCCCCTCTCCCAGATCTCGCTCGCCACTCTCTCAGATCTAGCTCGCCAGTCTCTCCCTCTCCTCTCTCTCTTATACAAACAGAAATGTATAAATTGCGTTTCTGTTTGTATAAAGCGAGAGAAAATTGTATATACACATGCAAATACATATATCTTCGTCCTATACACTTATAATTATACAAATATTTTCCTGCCCAGTTCTCTTTTGCCTTTCTCTCTTTTTCGCTTTATACAAACACAGATTATACAATTAATCTTTTGTATATGTATACCAAAACAGAAACAAATTATATACAACTGCTTTCTTTTGTATATGTATAGGGAAATATACATATTTATATTTGATATAGAGCGCAATTATGCAAACTATAGTTATAACATACAAATATAATTTTTGTATTTGCTATATTTGAAAATTGCTCTATAAAATATCGTTTATCATTTCAAGTCCAACCTACATTTCTCATATTCCTACCTACCTCGCCAACTAACTTTTTTTTTCTTTTTCGATTCTACCTTTTAAGAGAGAGAAAAAAACAAACCAATCACTATCCTACAAATATATCAATGATAATATTAATAATAATCTTTCCATCGTATTTTATGTGATATTTTTAAAATTTGTGATCTAAAATAATTTTTAGACATTTGTGTAACTGAAGATCATTTCGGATAAAATGAAATTTTGAAATTAAAGTATTTCTAGTAAGGTAACATTTTTTTTTAAACGGATTAAAAAGAAAGATTGTCACATCAAATGGAACAAAGAGGTTAATAATTTACCTAAAAATAACAGTATATACCATTAATTATACTAATCAATCATTGATTATTAGTATTAATAAAAATTGCTTACCTGTTTTAATGACATGTGGCCCCGTCTGCATTAACAGCGTGACGGCGACGATCCCTCAACTTCGCCGGCGACTCTTTCTTTTTTACTTCTTCAAATCAACTTTCAACTTGTCTTCTCAACGTGGCATATTCCTCCAGCTCTCCCCTGGGACCCACACGGTTTATCATCTCCCTATATAAACCCTTACTCTACCTTCTTCACTCTTCATCCCGATCTCAATTCCAATTCCGATCTATCGGTTCAATTATCTCTCCGATTCTCTGCAATTTCTGAGATATGGAAGTGAAAGCTATGGCTGTGTTTTTTGCAATTGTTGCGATTTTGTCGGCGGTCGCTTCCGCTCAGGAACCGACATTGGCTCCAGCACCTTCGCCGGACCAAGGCGGCGCGTTTTCCCTACCGATTTCCAGTGCGATTATCTGCTCCTCACTGATCTTCTCTGTTGCCGCTCTTCTCAGAAACTAGATCGATCGCTCTTTATTCCTCGTTGATTTGATGACTATTTATTCATCGGCGTTACCGCCGGTACTTATGTAGACATACATTTTAGATAAATGCAGTGGTATTTTGATGCTTGAGTGAGAAATTTCTTTTTTCTTTTTCTTCCTCTTTTTTTCGCCTGGTGATAGTAGGATTTTATTATACTTTATTTTGTATAATTACGGTTTGGCTATATAATAAAGAGAGTTTATATTTTTTGTATTACACTCGCAGTGTTACGTAAATCTTGAGATAGGGGTGTTAATAAGTATTTGGAAGTATTAGCTATATTCTACCAAAAAAATGTTTTTTATTAATTTGATTTGATAAATTAAAAGAAATTAAACTAAACCAATATCATTATTTCGAATAGGCTATGAGCCTATGACGTCTATAATTTTCAAATATGTTGGGAATAAACAGATTATAGGAAGGGAATTTTGATGATACGTTGATAATAATGCTCAGGCTCAACTAAATTCATTTTGAAAGAGAAAAGGAACAAGAAGAAGAATAAGTAGAAAGGAGTAAGATAAGTTGTTGAACGAAGAAGAAAATTTAATATATTAGAAAGTGAACAGTAGTTCATTAAAAATTGATTATTAATCGTAAATCATTACTCTATAATACTTCCTCCATTTCAAATTAATTGAATTGTTGAGATATTTTTTATTTTTCAAATTAACTTAATTGTTCAATTTTCAAGACTATCTTTAGAATTCTTTCAATTTTATCCTTTATTAGTTAGTATTGAAATTAGTTATTAATTAATATTTAATTATTTTAATCATAAATTTGACAATAATTAATAAGGGTAAAAATGAAAAATTATACCTAATTTATATATTAATATTTTTTTCTTAAAAAATGTAAAACATCTTAACAATTCATTTAATTTGAAATGGAGGAGTATAATCTCACTTCAGTTAATTACTATTTAATTGTCGTTGATTTGATCAATATGTCCTTTTCTTCATTCAATTAGCAATTTGATCGAACTCCACAACACCAGAGTATGTATTCCCTCTCTCTGTGTCTAATTACTTGTCTTTAATTACTTTTTTATTTTGACAAATCAAGAAAGGACTATTTCTTTTACCTATTATATCATTAATTAATTACTTTAAAAAATATAGAACTTCTTGAAAATCTTAAATTTTTAGTTCATCCATTTTATAATTAATAAGGGTAAAATAATACATTCATTATGTCAATAATAAGTATTTCTCAAAAAAATAAAAATAAAATATGGTCATGCTTGTCAATGTTATGATTTCTACTTCGTCTTTCTCTTTTTACTTGTCCCATTATCCCTTTTTATCTGTCCTTTCTAACAAATCAAAAAAAGATATTCTCTCCATCCCATTTTATGTGAGTTAGTTTGACTCGGCACGGAGTTTAAGAAAGAAAGGAAGATTTTTAAAACTTGTGGTCCAAAATGAATGATACAAATTTGTGTGGCTATAAATCATTTCATTAAGGGTAAAATAGATATTTTACAGTCAAATTATTACTTAATATACAAATGTGTCATTCTTTTTGGGACTGACTAAAAATGAAAGTAAGTCACATAAATTGGGACAGAGGGAGTACTTATTATATCCTCAATTTATTTTAAAAGTTACTTTCTCTGTTTAAAAAAGAATGACCTAGTTTAACGAAATGAAGTTTAAGAAATGAAAGAAGACTTTTTAATCTTGTAATTCTAAATTAAAGTTATGTCAAATGTATCAACATGTCCTTTAATTTTGTGGCCTTAAACATGCCACGTGGAAAGTTGAAGTTAAAGTGTTGCCAAAAATGGAAAGGAGTCATTCTTTTTGAAACAGACTAAAAAGGAAACTAGGCCATTCACTTTGAAACGGAGGGAGTAATATTTTTGGAAAAGTTTAAACATCTTTAATGAGTAAATTAATTATGGAGTTCTATCAATTAATAAGAGTAAAATAGTAAATTCACAATGTCAATTATTATTTTCTTAATAGGTGTGTCAAGTAAAAAATGTACAAATAAATAGGGGACAAAGGAATAGTTAACTAGATGTTTCAAAGACAGAAGATTAAGGTAATGATATTACTTAAAGGGGAAAGAGTCAAAATTACCCTTTTAACTTTCATTTATTAGCTGACATTATTCTTACAGTTAAAATGAAGTTATTCATACTCATACCATCTACAAACTTAATAGATAATTATACCCTTCAATTTGACGGCAGGGGTGGCTCAACAGATCTCATGGCCTAAGGCAAAATCATATTAAGAGGCCCTTAAATTTATTTTATAAAATTTATACACTAACAAGAAAATTTATTTTCTACACAATAGATTAATCATTTAAGACAAAAACAACAAATTTCACACACAATAAAAAAGGAAGAAGAGTAAAAAAAAATAAAGTGATGAATGATCGATGTTAAGCTTCAAACCTCAAATTTAAATTTAAATTTGGCTATCATCACAAATAAGAAAAAGAAAAAAATCACTACATCAAAAATGATCTTTAGCGGCAATTAATTAACGACAACAACTCAATTGCCGCTAAATATGTATTTTTAGTGGCAATTAACACTCTTTGTATATGTCCCTAAAACCTTTAGCGACATTGAATCTAATGACACTTAACTAATGCCGGTGAAAACTTTAGCATTCTTTATTAATGTGTCTATTTATCGCCACTAAAAGTTATTTTTATTGTAGTGAACATTAACTTAATAGTTAAGGTTTTGAGTATGGATAGTAAGAAAAATATATACACCTTCTTATCAAATTTATGATCAATTTAAATGATATAATTTTTTTTAAATGATATAATTCATTCCATTTAGTAGCACTCATTGGTGAATATCTAAAATAAATTATAAAACTTTCATATAATATATTAAATTAAAGTTAATAGTTAAGGTTTTGAGTATGGATAGTAATAACAAAAATATATACACCTCCTTATCAAGTTTCTGATCAATTTAAATGATATAATTCATTCCATTAAGTAGCATTCATTGGTGAATATCTAAAATAAATTATAAAGCTTTCATATAATATATTAAATTAAAATGAAAAGGAAACTTGTGCATGAATGTTTTTGTGTTCACGCAGTTTAAGAAAAGATTGAAACAAAAATTCGTTATGTTAATCACATATATAACTTAGTTCCTATATAAAAAGGATAAAATTTAAAATCGGAAGTTAAAACAAAGATATCAAATAATGAGGTGAAAAGATTATGAGATTTTATGAATTTATTGATAAAAAATACTATCAAACAAATAATAATAAAAAATATACCATAACAATTTTATTTATATAGATTATATTAATATATAATAAAATCAATAACAATAATTTAAATAATTTGGGGCCTTCAATTTTTTGAGGCCTAAGGCAATGGCACTCACTGGCCAAGCTTTAGAGCCGCCCCTGTTTGACGGTTTCCCTAAATCGACCAAAATTACCCAATTTCAATTGAAATTACCTATTTCCATCTTTTTAACCCTTCTCTCAATTCCAACATCTCCACCGTTAATTTCCCACTTACTATTTTTGCCACTACTGATACCTTCTTCTTAGTGTTCTTGGTTAAGTACCTTGAGAACACTCACATTCTTTATCATAGCTAACACATATAAATCCTATACTATTTAACAAAATCAATTGAAATGACCTCATATTTATCACCGAACTGTTCGTTGAAGGTTGCCTTAATGGCTTCAGTAGATGCCCTGTGACCCCACTAGTATCATTTATTGAAATTAGCACCTTTTTTGGACATTCTAATTTAACACCATTAATGCGTACTACTTCTTCATTCCTGCTAACATCCCCATCTTCTCTCAACCCATTGTTATCCTCACAATTAACACCAACAGAGGCAAACCCAAGTGGAATTCTCTCGCAATGTAGCATAATATCTCTATTGAACTGAAGAATAACTCTTTTAATGCTTGAAATACCACCATTTCTACTACTATTCAAACTAAATAAAGACTAATGGCTTCTTCTTATGATTCAAACACAAAAGAGCCCAACTTTGATACAAAATCAAAGGGGTTGGCGGGTTCGTGAGTCACAGAGGAAAGAGGTATCATTCTTGAAATTTGGAAGATGATAATATGCTGAAAATCAGTGTTCAATATGAAAATGTGACAAATTAGGAATTGTTTCTCTTTTTTGGGAATTATAGTTGAAGTTTAAGATTCAAAGAGATTGGAGAAAATAAACCAAGGCCTACGTGAATAGCAAGGGCCTGAACATGTGCTATTTATAAGGCAATTACGAGTACATAACTCTTTAAATTTATATTTACAATAATATTCTTATCACCCTCCCTCAATCTGAAGTGGAGGAACGAATATGAAGATTGACCCCAAACTCCTTGAATTTTGTAACAGAGATACCTTTCGTAAAGACATATGCAAGTTGTTGTGAGGTGGGAACATGAGAAACTGTAAGGTCTTCTTGGGCAATCTTTTCACGAATAAAATGATAGTCCAAAGTAACATGTTTCGATCGTGAGTGAAAGACCGGATTATGTGCAAGATGGATGGCGCCAATATTATCACATTTGGCAAGAATAAGAGTGGGTAGATAAATACCCAATTTACGGAGAAGAAATTGTATCCATATAGCATCGGCAGTGGCAACGGCCAGAGCACGATATTCAGTTTCGGTGCTTGAGCGCGCAACAATTGGTTGTTTCTTTGTAGACCAAGATATCAACTTACTCCCAAGGAAAATGCAAAATTCAAAGGTAGAGCGACGAGTTGTTGTACATCCCGCTCAGTCCGAGTCTGAGAATAGAGTTAAGGAGTTGGAAGTATTTTTATTCAGCTGCAACCCATGAGCAGGAGTGTCTTTAAGATAACGGAAGATTAGCTTAACGGCTTGAAGATGAATAAGACGAAGCTGATGCAAAAATTAGGAAGCCATATTCATATCATATTGTATATCCGGTCGTGTGAAGGATAAATATTGAAGACTGCTGACCATCTTACGATACAAAGAAGAATCATCAAGAAGTTGGGTATCCACAGAATGCCAATCAAGTATACTATAAACAGAAGTTTGGACAAGCTTAACTTCGGCCAAATCAAATCGATGCAAAAGGTCCGATATATATTTCCGTTGCAGGAGAAGAGCTCCAGCAGTATTGTGAACTATCTCTACACCTAAAAAATAATGAAGGGAACCAAGATCTTTCATTGCAAATTCAGCTTTCATGGATTCGATCAATTCAGAAACAAGCCGATGTAAGGATCCAAAAATAACAATGTCATCAATATAAATAAGAAGTATCAAAATAGATTTGTCCTGTCGAAAAGTGAACATGCTATGATCGGAGGTAGGCTACACACATGTTGTGGATAATCAGAATGTTCAAAACCTTTGGGCTGCTGCATATAAACATCTTCATTTAGCTCTCCATGTAAAAAGGCATTAGATACATCCAATTGATGCATACAACAATTATTAAGAATAGCCAAAGATAACACTACACGAACAGTGCTTAACTTGATCACAAGAGCAAAATTTTTTGTATAATCTAAACCTGACAGTTGAGAAAAGCCTTGTGCAACCAAATAAGCTTTGAAGCGGTCTATAGAGCCAGTAGGACCATACTTAATCCGATATAACCATTTATTTCCTACTATATTCACATTAGGAGGTGGAGGAACTAATGTCATGTATGATTTTAGACGAGAGCATTAAACTATTCACTCATTGCATTAAGCCACCTGGAGTCTTTAGATGCTTGTGTGAAACATGTTGGCTCAACCGGTGCAGTGGAAACAAAGACATTAAGTGAGGAGACAACACATGGTTTTAGTGACCCGGCCATCGAACGAGTAACCATGACATGAGCACGACTATCTGAGTGATTAGGATCTAAAGCTGGAGAAGAAATTAAATTAGAAGAAGATGATACATCTTGGCGAAAATCATGCATACCAGGATCTATAGTGAAGGTAGTTTCACAAGAAAGAGGTCGTTAATTTTGTGGGGATAAAGGAAGAGTAGTTAGAATACGTAAATTATGCATAAAAGAATGTGATGGAGATAAAATAGGAGAACTGCGCACAACATGTACGTGGTAGCTGGTTGAGAAAACTGATTATTTGAACATACATGTGGAAGTTAGAGTCCTAGGAGAAGTTATAGACATGGTTTTAGAAGATATAGAGATAAAATGGGAAGAAGGTGTATCAAACGTAGAGATAAAATCAAAGTTAATAATTGGTGAAGCACACATATCAGGGAACTGAACTGGAGAAAATATAGGAGGGGTAGTCTGTGAAGAAGGAACTGTAAGAGGACTAGGATTCACTGGAAACATAGAACTATACGGGAAAAAGGATTCTTGAAAATTTACATGACTTGACAGAATTATCCGATTAGTGGATGGATCCAAACATTTGAATCATTTATTTTGCGGAGATACACCGAGAAATAAACAAGTTTTAGATCGTGGAAGAAACTTCTGAGCAAAAGAATGTGCAACATAGGGAAAACATAAACACCCAAAGACCTTAAGCAAATTGTAATCAGGTGGTTTACCATACAATTTTTCATAAGGTGGCGTAAAATTAAGAATAGGAAGAGGAGTAATATTAATTAAATGAACTCCAAATAGAGAAGCGTCTGCCCAAAATGAATAAGGCATTGAAGCTTGAAAGAGAAGACAGTGTATCTGATTATTAACATGTCGATGCTTTCTTTCTGCACGACCATTTTGAGCAGAGGTATATGGACATGAGAAACGATAATTCCATGCTCGCTAAAAAAGGAACGAAAATGAGAATTGTTATACTCGCTTCCACCATCTGATTGAAAATAAGAAATAGAGGAATGAAAAATGTTTGCGACCATGTTATAGAATTCTTTAAATTTAGCAAATGCATGTGACTTGTTTCGCATTAAATAAATCCAAGAGTACTTGGTGTGATCATCCAGAAATAAGATATAATAACGAAAACCAGAATTTGAAGTAATAGGAGCTTGCCACACATCTGAATGAATTAAAAGAAAAGGAGCAGGGGCAATATTATGAGAGAGGAAATTGTAACTTAGATTGTTTTCCTAGATGACAAACATTACAATCAGAATTTCCAGAAGAGGAATTACAATTGATGAAACCTCTACGAACTAAAGTTGCAAGAGAACGTTCCCCTGGATGGCCTAAATGTTGGTGCCAAAGATATGAAGGAGAGACGACACTTGAGAGAGCAACATGACAGGAGCGACGGGAGGTCGAGCGAACAGGATAGAAAGAGCCATTATTCTTACAATGGAGCAAAACTTGTTTGGTCTTCTTGTCCTTAACAAAAAAAACCAGATTCAGTGTATTGAATGGAACAATTATTGTCGACACACAAGCGGTGAACGGACATTAGATTCTTCTGAAGAGAAGGAACATATAAAACATTATTTAATCGAAGAGGCTTAGAAGATGTCGGAAGAAAAGAAGTGCCAGTAGATAAAATAGAAAAAAGATTATCATTGCCAACCATAACATGTGACGAACCACTATAAGGAGATGAAGAAGATAAAATGGATGAATTGTTTGTCATATGTGCAGAAGCACCAGAATCAGGATACCATGTTAATGGTTGTACCTCCTCCGAATTCATAGCGGCAAATGACTTTGGTAGTAAATTGGGAGCATAGGAATGATTGAAACGATTCCTACACTCCAAAGCAGTATGATTAAAATGAAAGCAGATTTGACATTGTTTAGTCGAGGTGAAAGGAGGTCGCCCAAGAATTTCATCGTTCGAAGACGAAGGGCGAAAGTGTGGTTGAAAACCAGCCCAATGAGGAGAAAAGATAGAGCGAGAAGAGTAGTGATTTCGACCTTTACCTCGGCATGATCGACCACGACCACAACCATTATGGGATCCTCTTGGGTATTGATTAGCATGAGATGAATTCGAAGAAGGAGGTTGAGAAAGTGGCGGTGCTTAAACGGAAGTCACTAACGCAGTGTGAGATGTAGAATCTTCATTATCTGTCGCATTAATATGCGCTTCTTCAATATGTAACAATGGACGCAAAGTGAGAAAGGACGGAAGTGTTCCTGTCGTATTTAAACTAGAGACAAAAGTACGATAAGAAGGTGGAAGTTCCTGCAATGCTTGGGTCACTAAATCATCATCAGTAACCGGTTTTCCAACTGCTCTAAGGGAACAGGCAAGTGAATGCAGTTGTTGGAGATAATCCTCCATGGACAAAGAACCTTTTTTAAAATTCTGAAATTTTGATTTCAGATGAATTGACGAGGATGAAACCTAATCTAGGTAAAGGGAAGCAAGAATATCCCATGCCTGCATGGAAGTGCCGCAAGCGTAGTTGAGAAGTGAGTCAAGAACCGGAGGGGAGAGAGTGGCATTAATCCAACCTAGAGTAATTGTACCGCATTGAATCCACAAACGATACTCATCATGAGTTGAGGATGGGCATGTAATAGATCCATCAACCAAGGGAAGAAGATTGTGGCTTTTTAGAACGGTAAGAAAAACCTTTTTCCAAGTAAGATAATTAAGATATGTCAATTCAATAGGTACAAAACATTTAATGTTTGAAATAGTTGGAGGAGGATTTGGAAGACCCAAAGAGGATTGAGAGGAGACGACTTGAATTGAGAAAGAAGTTTTAGCGGAAGTAGTTTGAGAAACCATGGTGCTCTTGATACCAAGTTGAAGTTTAAGTTTCAGAGAGATTGGAGAAAATAAACCAAGGCATGCGTGAATAGCAAGGGCCTGACCGTGTGCTATTTATAAGGCAATTACAAGTGCATAACTCTTTAAATTTATATTTACAATAATATCCTTATCAATTATAAGTCAAGAATTTTGGTTAGATAAGTATATTTGTTTGGGTTAGTTTAGTTAGATGGGTCAGGTTTGGGTTATATTAAGGTGATGGGTTATTTATTTTTTTGAAAAATCAAGTAATTTCAATTAATTTGGAGATTTCCGTCCAAGGAGGGGTACGGATGATAAGTTTATTACCAATAGGGGTATGAATAACTTCATTTTAACGATTAGGATAATCAACTAATAAATGAAAGTTGAAGGGTAATTTCGACCCCTTACCCTTAATTAAACTAACGCTTTTTAATTAGTGCTAGACCAATGTCAGTGCACCTGTATATGACGATTTGCCAAAGTAGATTTGGCATTAGAGAGTCAAAGAAGATATGTCATTAGAAAATTAAATCACAGTTATAGCATCTGGAATTTATGATATTAAATCCTAGGTAGAGGTTCAACTGTTTCTCTAAACTCATATTCTCAATGAAATGGTAAACATTGAATGTTGAGAAGAGTCTATCATTGGATGTTACTAAGGACATGTCACTAGATAGGAGTAGGAGGTTATGAATGACACGAAGTAGAAGATTAGTTAAATAGTAGAGTGTTATCTCACTTATCCTTCCATACTATTCATAGTATCATTATTTTATTTTTTTGTCATTGTTCATGATAATTTGTTATGGTTTCTCACTTCCGCTATTTTTTTTTCATATTGGTTTGGTGAGGGTCAGGAAATAGTCTCGCAGTCTCTACCTTAGGGTAAAGTCTGCTTACTCTCTACCCAGACCCCATTTTGTGGGATTATACACTACACCATTGCTGACCAATCTTGAAACCTTACGCACTCTTCTGATGAACCTACTTTTACTTGCAAGCATTAGTTCAGTGGAGTTGCCCAAAAGCTTGCTGCCTCTTGAGAAATACTGTACATCACAGATTTGGAGAGGCCAATTTGGACACGTATTAAAGTAGAAGATTAGTTAAATAGTTTATCGCTAATAAACAGAAACAGTGAAACAAATATAGATAAAAGAGTAGAAAGAGGAATAGTATCCGCCAAAAACATTTCCCTGCTCCTTTTAGTTTTTTTATTATATTATGCTCTTCACAATTGCAAGTATACTTAGTTTTAATCTCTAATATACACAATCCATATACACTTTATCGTCGTCCTTTTTCTTCTTTTCTTTTTTTTTTTGTTTTTATTTAGGGGATAGGTTAAGTTCCATACACATGTATCCATGATTATACAAGCAAGTCCCTTGTGTCTGGAATGCCATGTCTGCACCTCAACTCCCAACGCATAATTCACCAGTACTGAAACAGACACAAGCCAATTATAATTAAAACAAAAGAAGCATGAAGATTACCAGAAGTACATAAAATATAGCAAAATAAAAACAACGATTTCTAAAATAAATAGCTACATGGATTCAATGGCAAACAAAAGAACGGTTTATTCATCACCTATGATTCTGATAAATCTGTTAAAACAACAGAAAAAGAAACGTGAAACATATACTCCCTTTTTCTTCTTCTTCCTAAAACTAACGGGGTTGAGTTATCGATTCTAACTTCCAAGGATCAATTCTAACAAATCTCCTAAAAAATAGATTATGCAAGAAGTAAACGGCAGCAAAATCAGATGCAATAAGTGAATGGCAGCAAAATCATAAGAAATTCATCCACCTATCTAAATAATGACATGACTAGTGAATCCAGCTCAATCAAGACAGAACTTAGGCCTAGGTGCCGTCAAGTCAGCCCAAACTTCACAGCATGGTGTCTGACTGAGCTTCTACAGCATTATCAAGGCGATCCCCAAGTAGAGCCCAATCAAATTTTCTTCAATTCTGTGCTCAGCCGAGCAGTGAGTATAGAATGGAGACTACCCAAAGCCGAGCTCTCAAGTCAACTATTTAACCTTTTTTTCCCATAAGCGACTAACAGATTTGGAATTCATATATTAAAATAGGTGATTAAGCAAAAAATATAAGAATCCATAGTTTAGATTGAGAAGTGAATACAAATGCAACTGACTTACTTGAATCACTAATTTAAATCAGAACTTGAATAGAAAGGACATCACATTTTATATAGAACATATTAAAAAATTCAATACACTGAGCT
>JAJOOH010024608.1:0-11228 GCA_029582605.1 Solanum gracilifrons
CCCCCCCCCCCCCCCCCCCCCCAAATATTACTTGGGAAATCTATGGCCAAATGGGTCCTATGCGGTAAGACATTAAGCATCCTCGTAATTTCTATAAATAGAGATTTTTCAAGGCATTGTTAACCAAAAAATAATAATTAGGAGTTTTCCTGTATAATCTATTGTCACGACCCGAACCTACACCCTGAAAGTGGACGGCACTCGAGAACGATTCTTGGCCCCCAATCGAACCCTCATCTTGACTGACTACAAGCGAAAGACTAACTCATGGATACGCAAGCATCAAATTGAAATAAATGCTAAATCAACAATGTAATAAATCTCAAAACTCTCTGAATATACTGAGTATGAAACATAAGTTTTAAATAAAACATTTGAAACTGAAAGGCTCTCCAAAACTATCTATCGATGAAACCTCTACTATACAAAGATAAGTGTCGAGACAAGACCCACGACTCCTCGAGGGAACTACTACTAACAACTCATAAAACTGGAGTCCTCCAGAAGCAAGGAGGTCTTACTCAAAAGCTGACGAACAGATGAAGTGATCTCAACGGACTCTTGTTGAGGATCCTAAGAACATGTATCTGCATCATTAAAAGATGCAGTTTGAATGACATCAATACATTAAATGTACGAGTATGTAATATAGTTGAATAACAAATAACTAAATGAAAAGACTGCAATAGATATAGATATATACTCAATTGAATGTAAAGAAAAAAGAAGTGAAATCATTAAAACTTTACAAAAGTATTTACTCATCTTTGAACTCAGCATATTAAGTGATATAATAAAAATACACTTTTAACTTTATTTGGGAGATTCCCTAACCGACAACCATCATTATGAGCTACGTGATGATACAACATCTTGCTCACACTGCCAGAACTTTCTTATACTGTGTTGTATAGAACCTCTCAATTAAGTGGATCCACTAAGCAATAAGGATCCATAAAGAATTATGATCCTATACCCAACACATATCTTTCATTCTGGTTTATGGTTTGTGTTGTAAGGAATCCCTGCATCGTATTAGAAACATGAACAGTACAACCAGAGCGTATCCACAAAGTATTATAAGGAACTTTAGATAAATGCACTAGGCTTACCTTTCTTCTTGAGCCGTGCCTTAAAAATTCAGGCAATATTTCTGAAAGTGTCCAGATTTTCCACATAAACGACATTTATCATTCTTGTGTTCCTTCTTACGTATTTGAGAGGAGGACTCATTAACATTATGGTGCCTCTGTTTTCCCTTAATATACTTCTTTTCTTTCTTTCCTTCTCCTTGATGGCTTACAAAGTTAATGAAGTGATTTTCTTGATTCTTCGGTTTTGTTTCCTCCTGAACAAGCATTACATGCAATTCATGGACGTTTCATTTGTCTTTCATGGTATTGTAGTTCATTTGGAAAGGACCATACTCAGACGGTAATGAGTTGATGATAAACTGTACAAGAAAATTTGCTTCCACTTCCATTCCCAATGACTTAAGTCTTGTTGCTATGTTTATCATTTCAATGACATGCTTATGCATGGTACGTGAACCATCAAACTTCATGGTGGTCGAAGTACCCATTAGTGTCCCAGCAAAAGACTTATCAGCAGTTTTATAGGCTTCTTCCACAAGTTTCAGAAAGCTTTTTCCATTTTCAGTTTTGGGAAGAGTGGTCTGAATGTTGCCCGCAATATTCATTCGCATAAACATTAGGTCTAATCTGTTAGACCGATCCTAGTGCTTATAATAAGACCTTTCTTCAGCATTGCTAGTTCAGTAATAGTAGTTGGCTTCTCAATTTTAAAGTGTAACATCAAGATCCCAAATTTCGAGATGAAATTTGATCTGTTCACACCAATTTTAGAAGTTAAGACCGTTGAAGGTCGTAACACAGGCAGAGTGCGAATGAAGAGCAAATGCTGCAAATATAACATGCTCATTTGTTAATACTTTGAGTTATAAGTTTAAACATATTATCATTGGTTTATGTACTTAGATGTATATTGATGTCCTCATTTGGGCAAAACATCATAACACAATTTTAGACATAATGATAGTTAAAAATAAATTTTGTTATTCGATAATTTTAATATATCAATTAATAATATTTATTATCTTGAATAAATAAATAAAATTAACGATACATATAAATTATCTCCTTATTATTAAATGGTTATATAAACAAACAATCAACCTTTAGGCAATTCATAAATGTTTTATAACATAAAACTTCAATCTATCTATAAGTGTTATATCAGTTATAAGCATCAAAATAACGGATAATTGAATTTAAGTTTAATCATAGGGCTGGGCATTCGGTAATTCTAGCACACCTTGAACCTACACCCTGAGCGGGACTGACACTCAAGAACCATTGATGGCCCCAAGCGAACCCTTGGCCTGACTATACTCTCAGTGGAAGACTTACTCAACAGAAAATGTACTTGAATACAATCTTAAATAAACTGTCTGAATAGATAAACTGAGAATGTTTAATAAATAACATTCAACTTAGCCAAAAATGGCAACTCAAGTCTTTAAAATCAAACAACTCAAATATTAAGACTAAAGAACTCATATCTAACTGTCTATGAAGCCTCTAACAACTGAGATGGAAGTCGGGACAAGACCCATGACATTCTAATGAACTAACTAATCAAAGCAATAAAAAGGGAATCCCCCGGAAAGCAATGAGGCTCACCAACTGACTTTGAGTGCTCAACGAGGCATTGGGTGTTGATCATGGTTAGATGTGTCGGCATCATAAAATGATACAGGCCAAATGGAGTTAGTACATATGAATGTACGAGCATGCAATGGGAAAACTAAACACGACATAAGCTTGAAATGAATCTGAAAAGAACACTTACCTTAGCTTTACTCAACTCAAATGCAAAATTAAAAAACAGTAAAGGTGCAATTTATATAAAGGATTTAAAATAGTAAGAAACAAATCAATATACATATATAATAAAGTAATATAATTATGTGGGAGTTTCTCTAATCGACAACCATCACTATGAGCTAATGTGATGATACAACGTCTCACCCACACTGCTAGAACTGTCCTATAACTTGCCGGGATATAGAATACCTCAACTAAGTGGATCCACTAGTCTATGCTAAAAAGCACTAAGGAATCATTTAAAAAGTATGACCCTTTTCTACCCACGTTGGCTACATGGTTTATGGAGACATTGAGTTATTATGAACTCGTCCCCACATCGGTGCTCATTACTACTCCCAAAATACTCAGCTCATATGTTTCAAATAAAAACTATTTTTGTGGTTTGAGATAATTACTCAAAACTAGCTCAAAGGCTCTCTTGGAAATCGGTGTTTCCTCTCTTGTTTAAAATGTGAAAATATTTACTCTTTGGGAATACATAGTTTCGATATACTCTTTTTAAGAAATAAACTTCAAACTGTACTCTTTACTCAACTCAAAACTCAAGCCTTAAAACAAAGTTAAAATGTTTGTAAAAGACTTTCAGAAAACTCTTTGAACTTCTCTTGACTTAACTCTTAACTTTCCTTGAATTGAATTATGGATTCAAGGTTCATGATCTCATGTTTATGGATGATTTCATGATGTTTAGACGTATCATAGAGTGTAGAAATCAATTAGAAAACGTAGGTACGTTGCTAGGATCTCAAACAGAAAGAAGTGTGGAAGGGTGGAAGGCTTGGCAACCCTGGCACTTTGAGTGGCGCGGGGAACCAAAGCTTGAACTATAGAGCCTGGCTTGGGGCACACTAGCTAGCGCGGCTCCCCAGAGGCCAAACTTTAGAATCTGATGTGGGGCGTTCTAAGTGGCGCGACTCCCCACTTCCATTCCCCAGTTTTTGACGAATTCTTTTGGTCGTTTTTCAACTTTAAACCCTCTAGGTTCGATTGGTTCCTTCCCCAAACGCTTAGATTCGAATACATAACCAAAATATGCAAGAAACAACTTATAAAAAACTTTAAATCTCATCAAATTACCTCAAGAACTCCTCCAAAACTCAACAATCAAGATTCAAACGAAACTTCAACAAAACACATCAAGAACTCATAAACATTTCTTTCAAGAACACAACTACACTGAATTTAATCATGTTTGGTGCGTGGGTGAACTAACCCAACGCTATGTGATCTCACATACCTCGTAGGGATCACCCCTTGATGAAATCCACAATCCTAGCTTCAAGAACTTGACGATTCTTTGCCTCTTCTCCTCTTTTCTCTTCTCTCCAAACCCTAACTCTTTTTGATGAAGCGTAAACTAAACCAAATCAGTTTAGACCCCAACTTAATTACCAAAAACAAAATTAAATATTTGGGTAGTGAAAAGACCATAATACCCTTCTAAAATCCGGTTTTGACTTTCCTTATCTAGACAGCCCAACTTTGAATGACCATATCTCCCTCGTACCAACTCGAAATGAAGCAAACTCAGCGGCGTTGGAAAGATAATTAAAAGATATTCCCTACGGTATCTAGTAACACACATAACTCATCCTGAGATAGGAGTTATAGTCATTTGAAGTTGACCCAAAACTCAAGCTTAACATAACTTAAACAAATTTCCAGATTTTTCATTCTTTTCAAAATTGACTCTTTCTAATTCTAGATCTTTCAATTAGCGAGGTGTTACAATATCCCCCCCTTGGGAACATTCGTCCTCGTTAAACTATCTAAAATCTAACATTCAGCTCAAACACCCACAAGCAATTTAACACATTAAGCATATCAATTAAAGAGTACTAAAAAGAGAATTATTACCTTGGTCTGGAAATTCTCCGGGCTCAAAGAGATGTTGATATCTCTTCTTCATATCCTCCTCAGCTTCCCAAGTATCTTCCTCAACAAACTGATTTCTCCAAAGAACTTTGACCGATGCTACTTCCTTGGTTCTCAACTTGCGAATCTGAACAGGGATCTCCTCGTAAGATAAGCTATCATTGATACCAATATCTTTCGTTGGTATGATAAGCGAAGGATCTCCCATGCACTTCTTAAACATGGAAACATGAAATACTGGATGGACCGCTGCTAACTCTTGTGGTAGCTCCAACTCATAAGCTACATTACCAGTCCTTTTAGATATTCTATAAGGGCTAATATACCGGGGACTAAACTTCCCCTTCTTACCAAGTCTCATAACACCCTTCATGGGTGAAATTTTCAAGTATACCCAATGATCTACTTCAAACTCTAACTCCCTTTTCCTAACATCAGTGTAGGACTTCTGACGACTTTGCGCTGTTTTCAACCTCTCTTGAATAAGTTTCACTTTCTCCATAGCTTGATGAATTAAGTCTGGTCCTATCAACCCAGCTACACCAACCTCATACCATCCAATTAGAGATCTACACCTTCTCCCAAACAGAGCTTCATAAGGAGCCATCTGGATGCTAGAATGGTAACTGTTGTTATAAGCAAACTCAATGAGAGGTAGGTGCTCATACCAATTACCTTTGAAATTAATCACACAGGGCCTCAACATATCTTCTAAGGTCTAATGGTGCGCTCTGCTTAACTATCTGTCTGAGGATGAAAAGCAGTACTCAAGTTCACCTTTGAACCCAAGCCTTTCTGAAAAGATTTCCAGAACTGTGCAGTAAATTGTGCACCTCTATGAAGTCTTACTACCTCTTGAATGTACAACTTAGCATAATCTTCTGCTGAATGGGTAGTCTTTACCGATAAAAAGTGGGCTGATTTTGTCATTCTATAAAAAATTACCCAAATAGAATCATGTTTCCTGCGAGACCTTGGTAAACCTATGATGAAATCCATATTGATCATCTCCCATTTCCATTTCGGAAGTTCTATGTTCTGAGCCATACCACCGGGCCTTTGGTGCTCTACTTTAACTTGTTGGCAATTCAGACACTTAGCAACAAACTCTGCGATACCTTTATACATACTACTCCACCAATAAACTTCTCTCAAATCACGATACATCTTTGTGGAACCTAGATAAATTGAATATCTAGAGTTATGAGCTTCCTCCATAATCCTTTCTTGGAGTTCATCCTCTCTTGGTACATACAACTTACCTTGATACCTCAATACGCCATCTCCCCCTTGTTTAAAAGCCATTACTTTTTGCTTATGAACATTTGCCTTCAATTCAAGCAGAATAGGATTTTGGTCTTGCTTCTCTTTCACCTCTGACACTAATGACGATTCAGCCCCATTCATCACTACTACTCTTCCTTCTGTGGAATCCATTAGTCGAACTCCTAATCGTGCAAGTCTGTGCACATCTTTTACTAACTCTTTCTTCTCTTCTTCAACATGGGCGGTACTACCCATAGACAACCTACTCAAAACATCGGCAACAACATTAGCCTTACGTAGGTGATATAGAATACTCATGTCATAATTCTTGAGTAACTCTAACCACCTCCTCTATCTGAGGTTGAGCTCTTTCTGACTAAACACATACTGAAGACTCTTGTGATCGGTGAACACATCTACATGAACACCATAAAGATAGTGACGCCATATTTTCAAAGCAAATACTACGACAGCCAACTCTAGTCATGGGTTGGATAATTCTTCTCGTGAACTTTCAGTTGTCTGGAGGCATAAGCTATAACTTTACCATTCTGCATTAACACACAACCCAAACCAACTCTCTTGAAGCACCACAATATACAACAAAATCTTGAGTACCTTCTGGTAAGGTCAATACTGGGGCAGTAGTCAACCTCTTTTTCAATTCCTGAAAGATTTTCTCACAAGCTTCAGACCATTGAAACTTCACTATTTTCTAAGTCAACTTGGTCAAAGAGGACGAAATAGATGAGAACCCCTCTACGAACCTTCTATAATATCCAGCCAACCCCAAGAAACTCCTAATATTAGTTGAAGATGTGGGTCTAGGACAATTCCGCACTGCCTAAATCTCTTAAGTGTCAACTCTAATCCCATCGCCGGAAACAATGTGACCCAAAAATGCCACAGACTCGAGCCAAAACTCACATTTTGAGAACTTAGCATACAACTCTCTATCCTTTAGATTTTGGAGAACTATTTTGAGATGGCTAACATGATCTTCCTCATTTCTCGAATATATTAGAATATCATCAATGAACACGATAACAAACATATCTACATAAGGCTTGAATACTCTATTCATAAGGTCCATGAATATTGCAGGCACATTAGTTAAACCAAATGACATGAACAGAAACTCATAATTACCATAACGGGTCCTGAAAGCTATCTTTGGAATATCACATTCCCTTACTCTTAACTGATGGTAGCCAGATCTGAGGTCTATCTTAGGGAAACATGAAGCACCCTGAAGTTAATAAAAAATATCATCAATTCTTGGAAGAGGATACTTATTCTTGATAGTAACCTTGTTCAACTGACGGTAATCTATACACATTCTAAGAGAACCATCTTTCTTCCTCACAAATAAGAGTGAAGTGCCCTAAGGTGAGACACTTGGTCGAATGAAACCTTTCTCTAGGAGACCTTTCAACTTCTCTTTTAACTCTATTGGTGCCATTCTATATGGCGGAATAGATATTGGATGAGTATCGAGAATGGTATCTATACCGAAATCTATTTCTCTCTCAGGAGGGACTCCTGGTAGATCATCAGAAAAGACTTCTGGAAACTCACTCACAACTGGAACTGACTCGATAGGAGGTGTCTCAACACTAGAATCATTAACTCGGACTAAGTGATAGACACAACCCTTGGAAACTAACTTTCTCACCTTAAGGTACGAAATGAAATGACCTTTAGGCATTGTTGAACTGCTACTCCACTCTATAACTGGCTCATTAGAAAACTGGAACTTGACAACTCGAGTTCTACAATCAATGGAGGCATAACAGGTATGAAGCCAGTCCATACCCAGAATAACATCAAAATCCACCGTGTTTAACTCAACTAAATCAACCATGGTGTAGAAACACAAAAAGGGTTCACAAAGTTTCTCAGGAAGAACATCAAAATTCATTGCAACATAAGGAGTCACAAAAGATAAACTCGCTCTTGGGTCTAGCAAAGCATAAACATCAAGAGTAAAGACTTTGATTATACCAGTGACAACATCTCGAGAATTCTCTTACTCTTAGCGACTAGTGATAGCATATAGGCGGTTTGCTCCTCCACCAAAGTAGATCCTCTAGGCGCAGCCCTGTCTGGTGGAGCAACTGATGAAAATTGGGCTTTATTGCCCTGATACCCATTACCTTGCCGGTTCTTAGGGCACTCTTTCATGAAGTGACCCTCTTGACCACAGTTGAAACAACCAGTGGAGCCATCGCGACACTTACCTGGGTGGTTCCTACCACACTTAGCAAATGAAGGAGCCCAGTTTCCTCCTTCTGCCACACTACCCTGAGACTGAGAAGATCTAGCTCTAAAATTCTACAAATTCTGACTATTATACTCACCTTTGTTTTTTGGTGCAGGTGCACTAGCAGATGATGGAGCAGGTCCCTTTTGCTTATGTTGAAAGGAAGAACGTTTCATATTACTCATTTGTTGCCCCGACTCATTCCCTATCTTAGCCTTCTTGTTTATGAAATTTTCCCTATCCCTTAACTTCTCTTCCTCAACCTTGTTATATCCATGTCCCCTATTAGCATGGCTATCTTGCCCTCTTTGCTTGACATATGAGACAACCCAGCAACAAATAGACTCATTATGCTCCTCATGTACGCAACCATCTCTGTAGTATGTCGAGAAAGTTGGGTGAAATTCAAACTGTACTCATAAACACTTAGTGAATCCTGCTTAAGGGTAAGGAATTCCCGTACTTTGGCTTCTCTTAGTTTACGGGGAATGAAATGCCCCAAGAAAGCACTCTCGAACACAACCCAACTCAAAACCGGTGCATTCTCAGCCCTACTCTTCTTCCACTGGTCAAACCAAGTCATAGCAACACTCTTCAGTTGATATGCAACTAGTTCCACTCTCTCAGCATCGGCAACGTGCATAACCTCATACACCTCTACAATTCCTCAACAAAATTTTTTGGATCCTGAGTAGTGCTTGAACCAGTGAAACTTAGAGGATTCATCATCAAGAACTCACGGATCCTCGAAGTGTCAGCCTCTTCCTGTCGATCCCCTCTTTGTTGCCCAACTTGGTTGGTCACAACTTGAGTTAGCATTCAGATTGCTTCCCAAAATTCAGCATTAGTGACTTCTTCTTGGGGTTGCACTTCTGGTGCATTAGGTACCCCTTGCTCCTCAACGTTCCTCCTAGTAGTATGACCTCAGACAACTCTTCGTGGAGGCATGATCAACTGAAAGAAACGCGCAAGTAAGAATTAGAAGGGAACTTTCATAGAGACAAACTTTATCACACGAAATGATTATGAAAGAAGTGACATAGTTCCAAAATGTTGCAGCCTCCTAATTATAGATGTGGCGTTGATGAGTCCATGATTTGGACTCATATAGGGATTTATTTTAATAGATTTAGTGTCCTTAAATGCTTATTTTATGCCAATAACTGATGTAAATCCTTGATTTCTAGGTATTTGGATTGAGGAACAAAGCATGGACACTAATGAGCAAAAAGGAACAAGGCAGCTAAAAGAACGAAGAAAAGAAGGCCTGGTGATTGCCTAACCCATTGGGTGAGTCGTCGAATGACTATGGTCTCGCCTAATGTTCCAGTGTGTCAAGCCTTGAAGGAGAAAATCAAGTCGGCGATGGAATGGAGCAGTTAGCGTGTCACCGAAAGGTTCCGCGATGCAGTGCTAGATCACCCAAAGTTACAGAACTTGAGGATGCAGAAGGCCAAAGTAAAAAGGTGATGGAATTGATCAAATGGCGGATTGCCGAGTGATTCGGTGATCCTGACTTATTGCGCCGAATAGTCATTCGCAGCATATTTTTGGCAACTATAAATACATTATAAAATTCTTAATTTACGGATTATTCATTCGAATTAGTTGTCATAGTATCTAATTTTACAATCAACTTTAGAACTCTGAGTTTGGAGACAATATTTTCGTTAGCTTTGAAGATCTGAAGATTTCCATTTTTGGGAAATTGGAAGTGGGTCTTTGAGTCCATGATTTGGACTCATTTAAGGCTTAATATTTATAGATTTAGTGTCCTCGAATGCATATCTTGTCTTAATAACTGATGTAAATCCTTGAATTTCATGTATTTGGACGTAGGGACAAAGCATGGACACTATTGAGCAAAAAGAAACAAAGCAGTTGAAAGAAAGAAGAAAAGAAGGCTTGAGGATCGCCTAAACCATTGAGCGAGTCACCGAATGGCCTTGATCTCACCTAATATTCCAGTGTGCCAAGCCCTGAAGGATAAAATTAAGTCGGCGATAGAAAGGAGTAGTCGGCGAGTCGCCAAACAGTTCCGCGATGCAGTGCCTTATCGCCCAAAGTTACAGGACCTCAAAGATGCCGAAGGAAAAAGTAAAAAGGTGATACAAATGACCAAAGGGTGGATCGTCGAGTGGATCGGCGATCCCGACTAACTGCGTCGACTGAACCTGCGCAACACACTTTTTGACAACTATAAATACTTGTTTAAATTTTTAGCTAAGTATCAGATTTCGTAGGGAATCATATTATTATTCAGTTTTTGAAGTTTAGAACTTAGAACTGAGTTTGAGAGACATTTTTCCTTAGCTTTGAAGATTTCCATTCCTAAGAAATTGGAAGTGGTATTGAAGATTCTTCATCTTAGACATTTTTAAAGATAATATTAATCATACCCAGTTGATGGAAATGAATTTCGGTATCAATTTCTATCTTTTTATTATGTCTAGCTAAAACTCCAATTCTTAGGGTGTGATTATGTGATTATGGGTTGAATTAACTGCTGGGCATTGCTAATTGATAGTCTATTTATTGTTTAAAAGTGATTTCGTTCTGTAATTGTCGTTGAATTTAATGGGTTGTAGTTGCAAATACAATCCTAACTTCGTGTTTTTGGCTTGCTGGAGAGAGAGGTTTTAAAACCAAAATTGTTGAATCGATGGTCTATGGGTATTGGGTTGTCACTGATTCAGCTCGAGAGAGTGAACCCTAAACCCTTTTCCACACATTCAGCTCGAGAGAGTGAATGGACTAAAGCGAAGGTTGTGCTTTATTGCCGCTTATTGGTGTTGGAGAAAAACCAATTCGATTCGGGGTAAATTGTTCAAGAGAAAGTTTACCCCCACTAAAGTCTATCTTATTCACTGATTTGCAGCGGTTTACTATTAATTGCAATTACCCGATTGTTTACC
>JAJOOH010024611.1:0-10906 GCA_029582605.1 Solanum gracilifrons
TAGTAGAACAAGAAAAAGATCATCCGATAGTTGGAATACCGTAAAGTAAAAAATATATGTATAGTCTGTTAAAAGCTGTCGACCAATACAACATGCCCAATATAAATAGAGTAGCTTGGATATTGTGTAAGCTTTTCAACATAATTTGTGTGAAGTTGAAAACATGTCTTTCAAAGTTGATTGCGTTTGGATATAAATTTGTCTTTTTTATTTGTAAATAGTGATGAATTGAAATATGTGTTTGGCCGTAACAAATATTTTATCTTCGGTAAAAAAAATTTTATTTCAATTTATGTGATAAAAATTTTATTTCACAAATTTTTTGAAGAGTCTAGGATAAAAAACATAACTAAACTATTTTAGTTTTTTGAGTTTTCTACCTGAACTATTAGGAGTGTGAAATACACCTAGACGCTAACTAGACCAAACATATGTTTACAAACACTATTCTAGGCATGTTTAACCATAGAGTTTTCGTCTGACATATAAAACGACTCTATTAGCTGACACATTTATTTATTTACTTATTTTTTTTCAATTGATTTCTTTAAAATTGTGAACCCTTCCCAAGTGGGGGATATCGACGCCATGACTAATACGAGGCCAAGGCTAAGAAGGTGAAGAAGAAGATGTCGGATATTGTGGCGAGGAATAAACAATTTATAGGATAATAATTTTTAACCTCTAACCTTAACTTTTAACCTAAATCCTAATATTATTTATTTAGGTTTGCCATAAATCACAATGGAATGACTTTTCCATACATGTGTAAGAATTTTTAAGCAAAAAAGAGAGTGTTAGTCTATATGTATTTTGCTAACCACTGAGTGATAGTTTATGTAGGAAACTCACACTCTCAAAATTTTAAAAAAATTGAAATAATTTAGATGTGTTTTTGATCTTTAACTCAAACTTAAAAAGTAAAAAAGATATTTGAAGATTTTACTTTTAAACATGTCATCATATTATTATCATAAAATCATTCGTAGTATATATAAAATAATAAAAAGATTATACTCTTTCCGCTCTATTTAACTTTTATGTGAAGATATCTACTGTTTAAGGAGTTGAACAATTTTCTTCGTAGTTTTTAAATCATTACCTATGTTGACATATAATAGTTGTCTAAATTTTAAATATATAAATTTTATTTTAAAATTTTTATACCTAACTTTATATTTAAATTTAAGTATTTCAACGGTTTATTTTGAATATGTGCCTAAATTGAGACAAATTGAGTAACATATTAAAAAAAATCATAGGCAAAGGGTGCAATCAAATGGTAGCTTGTTCAGGTGATGCTGATGACTTGTAATATACGCAGGCCACAGCTTCATGATGTTCTTTTATTCCTACACAAAACTTGCCAATTAGTAATTACCTATATATACTGCCAACCACAGAAACAATATTGGAAATTGTGTAAAATTATGAAATCTGAAGACATTTGAGTTACTTGAATTAATTGGTTCCAAATTTTGGAAGACTAATACTTGAGATTTAAATGATAGAATTTATCTTTAAATATTGTTGGAACATATTTTGGTTCACCTTGTATCTATACGTATCCGAGTTAAACTTAAATACCCACTTTATGAAATAAATTAATATTATCATACTTTTATTTGTTGAAATAATCTGATTGTCTAAAATTTTATTTACACTATATTGATCAATATACCAGCTAAACTATATAAATAAATCAACAACAAGAGCATATCCAATTAAATCCTACAAGTAGGTTTGAGGCATGGGTAGAGTGTTCACAATTTTATTTCTATGTCACGAAGGTAGAGAGATTATGTCACACCCCGAGCCTACACTCTAGACGTGATCGGCACTCGAGAATTATTGCTGGCCCTAAGCGAACCCTTGGCCTGACTCAATACTCAGCGGAGGACTTACTCAACAACAAAAATCTCAAAACAAGCTCAACTCATAAGATATCAAAAACAAAATAGTTTACTCAATACTCAAATGAACATAAGTGTTCAACTCACCATCTTTAAAACATCAACAAGGGAATGAGAAAAGACTCTTCAACTACTACTGTTTATATATGAAGCCTCTAAATGACAAAGATGAAAGTCGGGACAATACCAACGACATCCTAACAAAACTGAAAAGTAAATGGAATCCTTCGAAAGCAAGGAGGCTCACCAAAGCTAATTCGAACTACAAGTGGTATCAACGAAGCATCTGTTGATGACCCTATTTACCTTTATTTGCAACATGAAAGATGTAGGCCAAATGACGTCAGTACATGGAATGTACCAGCATGTAAGAGGAACTCTAAAGCACAAACATAAGCTTGAACTGTAAAAAAAAAAAGAACATACTCACCTCGTTTCGACTCAACTCAACTCAAGGATACTCAAACTAAGAAGTACTCAACTCGTTTCAATATAAAAACAACAATAAAGATGAATTGTAAAGAAAGTTTTTAAAACAGTAGATAATATCTCAATGTATTTAAAAATTCAATAATAACTCTTTTACTCTTATTTGGGAGATTCTCTAACCGACAACCATCACTATGAGCTATGTGATGATACAATGTCTTTCCCACGCTGCCAAAATTGTCCTATACCTTGCCGGAGTATAAGACATCCTCAACTAAGTGAATCTACTAAGCTATGCTAAAAAGCAATAAAGGATCATCTAAAAAGTATGACCCTTACCCACGTTGGCATACATGGTTTATTAGGACTTTGAGTTGTCTGAACTCGTCCCCATATCAGTGCTCAATACTAATCCCAATAATATAACTCATGCTCATATGTTTAAAAACATTCTCCCATCCTCAAACTTTGAGATTATTACTCAAAAGGTTATCTTAAAAGAGATAGTGCTCAAAACTCCTCATGAACTCATTTGGAAATCGAAGTTTCTTGTCATTTTAAATGTAAAAACATTTACTCTTGGGATTACTTAGTTCCCATATATTAATTTTGAAAATGAAACTCAACTCTCCTCATCCTCATACTCATACTCAAATACTCAAGTCTTGAAACAAGTTTTAAAAGTTTGTAAAAGGCTTCTAAAAAGGACTTGAAAGGCTCTCTCAAACTTGACTCTTAATCTTTTCTTGAATTTGAAATGTGAATTCAAGAGTTATGATTCATGATATAAAGAATCTCTTGATGATTAGATGTATTTTTATAATCAGGAAGAGAGTGAAGATACTTTTTAAAAGAACTCAGACGGGACGAACAATGGAAAAGGACGGGGGCAGGCGACCCTAGCACACTGAGTGGCGCGGGGCGCCAGCCCCTAAACTACAGAGCACCATTTCAAGTGCACTAATAGTGTGGCACGACGCACTCCCCCCCGCCGCAGCAGTGGCACATCTTCCCAAGACCCGCCCAGAAAACTTGACGAATTTTCCTCTTTGATTTCTAACCCTAATTCACCTAGAATCGAGTAGTATCTTCCAAATTTTCTTAGATTCATTTATCCAACACAATTTCATGAAAATCTACTCAAAATCCCTCAAGAACAATGCTCATAAACAAGAACCTCACCTCAAAAACTCAACAAAACTCCATTATCAAAGAATGAAGCACAAAACCTCAAAAACTCAAATCATTCAACCTCAAGAACGAAATTACGGATGAAAATCACATGATTGGCATGTGGGTGAACGAATCCAACACTATGAAAACTTACATACCTTAATTTGGTGAAATCAAATCCTCGATTCGTAAGAAATCTTGGCGAACACTTGAACTCCTTCTTGTTTCCTCCTCTTGAACTCCTCTCAAAACCCTAAGCGTGATTTTCAATTGTGAAAATTGATCTAAGTCAGTTTAGACCCCTAAAATATTACTAAAACGAGTTAGGCTAGTGGGGGTTAGGAAAAGACCAAAATACCCCTCCTTAATTCGAATGAATTTCCTTAATCGGACAGGTTAAACTTAAACGGGCATATCTCCCACATCCAAACTCAAAATTTAGCAAACTCGGTGGAGTTGGAAAGAGGACTTAGAGATCTTTCATTTTATACCTTTAAGGCCACTTAACTCATCATGTGTTGAAAGTTATGGTCTTTGAAGTTCACCCAAAACTCACAATTTAAGGCTAACTTGCAAAATTCTCAATTTAGCTCTTTCCAAATTGGTCCTTGCTAAAATTTGTTCTTTCTAAGACCGAGGCATTACAATATATCCTCCTTGGGAACATTCGTCCTCGAATGAGATCACTCTAAATAGAACTTAGGGTGATAAAATCTAACACCCAGCTCAACACCCAATATGCAGTTTAACACAACATAACATATCAATTTAAAGAGTGTTTTACAAAAAAATCATTACCTTGGTATGGAGTTTCTCCGGAAGGGAAGAGATGTGGGTATATCTTCTTCATATCCTCCTCAGCCTCCCAAGTAGCTTTCTCAACGGATTGATTCCTTCATAATACCTTGACTGATGCTACCTCCTGGATTCTCAACTTGCGAACTTGACGATCAAGTGTCTCAACAGGGATCTCCTCATAAGATAGGTTGTCCTTAATATCAATATTTTCAGTAGCTACTATAAGTGAAGGATCGCCCATACACTTTTTAAACATTGAAATGTGGAATACCGGATGGACTACTGCTAACTCTGGCAGCAACTCCAACTCATAGGCTACATTGCCGATCCTCTTGGATATCCTGTAAGGACCAATATACCGGGGACTAAGATTCCCCTTCTTTCCAAACCTCATAACACCCTTCATGGATGAAACCTTCAAATAAACCCAATTGTCTGCCTCAATTTCTAAGTCTCTTCTCCTAACATCGGTATAGGATTTCTAACGACTTTGCGTTGTTTTTAAACTTTATTGAATGATCTTCACTTTCTCCATAGCTTGATGAACTAAGTCTGGTCCAATCAACCCAGCTTCACCAACCTCAAACCATCCAATACGGATCTACATCTTCTCACATAAAGAGCCTTATAAAGAGCCATCTGAATGCTAAAGTGATAACTGTTGTTGTAAGCAAACTCAATGAGAGGTAAGTGATCATCCTAATTACCTTTGAAATCAATCACACACGCCTTCAACATATCCTCTGAAGTTTGAATTGTACGCTCTTCTTTCCCATTAGTCTGGGGATGGAAAGCAGTACTAAGGTTCACCTTCAAACTCAGACCTTTCTGAAAAGACTTCCAAAATTGTACAGTGAATTGCGCACCTCTATCTGAAATTATGGATACTTGAACTCTATGAATTCTGATTATCTCTTGAATATATAATCTGGCATAATCCTCTACTGAATAGGTAGTCTTTACCGGTAAGAAATGGGTTGATTTAGTCATCCGATCTACAATCACCCAAATCGAATCATGCTACCTACGAGACCACGATAAACAAGTAATGAAATCCATATTAATCATCTTCTACTTCCATTCCGAAAGAACTATGTTCTGAGATATACCACTGGGCCTCTGGTGCTCTACCTTAACTTGTTAGCAATTTGGGAACTTACCAACGAACTCTGCAATACACCTCTTCATACTACTCCACCAATAGACTTCTGTAACACCTCAAAAAAAAATTGAGCTAAGACTCGAACCATTCTTCATTGTTAGTAAGATTTTATCGAGAAATTTAAATTCTCTTAAGTGTTAAGGTCATTAAATGTAGCACCTTGAGTTTAAAAAAGAACTAACGAAAATTTATTCAATTCATTCGTAAGTTCTTTTAAGTTTTGGGTCAACTTCAAACGACCATAACTTTTAGCACATGATGAGTTAGGAGATCCATAAGATATCAAATGAAAGATATCTAAGTCTTCTCTCCAACGCCGCCAAGTTTGCTAAAATCCGAGTTCGAACGAGGGAGATATACCCGTTGGAGTTCAGCCTGTCCAGTTAAGGAAATTTTCCCGAATTAATGAAGGGTATTTTGGTCTTTTCCTTACCCCACTAGTCTAGCTCATTGTTTTTAACCTTTTTGGGGTCTAAACTGATTGGAATCCGTTTTAGTTATTCCTAAAACATGCTTAGGGTTTTGAGAGGAGTTAAAGAGGAGAAAAAATGAGAAAAGCTTCAAGCGTTCAAGATTCTTGTGATCTTCGAGGGATTTCGCCTAGGATTTGATCCTCAAGAGTTATGTAAGTTTTCATAGTGTTGGGTTCGTTCAGCCACACGCCAATCATGAGTTTCACTTTCAAATTCATCCATGAGATTGAGTATATTGAGGTTCTTGATGAAATTCTTGAGGTGTTGGTTTTTCATTCTTGAATTAAAATGTTTGGTTGAGTTCTTAAGGCGATGATCTTGTTAATGAGCTTTGTTCTTGAGGGTTTTCAAGTAGATTTTCATGTAATTAAGTTCGGTAAACGAATCTAAGAGGGTTTGGAAGAAACCATTCGATTCAAGGTGAAGTAGGACCAAAAATCGAGAAAACAAAATTCGTCAAAAATTCTGAGCAAGGGATGGCGCGGCGCGCCAGCAGTGTGCCTGAACTACGCCTCTGAAGTTTAGGAGTTGGCGCCCCACGCCACTCAATGCACCAGGTCTGTTCGAGTTTTTCATGGTAGAAAATTAACGTTTGAATTTCTATTTCAAGCATTATCTCAATAATTCGTCTTTGATCTCAAATGACTTACTAATATCACTTATTTTAAACCTTACTTCCTAGTGAAATTCTACTATTGCTAACAATATTTTCATATTATTTTTTCTTTCACAAACCCAACGAAGGATTATTGGTGTTCACTAACCCATTGTACTTTCTAAAAATTTCCCTTTTCTAATTCCTTACTTCAACAATAATTGAACACTAATCCTTTGTTGGGTTCCTGAAAGAAAAAATTAATAAAAATATGTTGAGAACAATAATGGAGGTAATTTACGAAGCAAAGTGTAAAAATAAGTATTTTTCATGGTAGTTATTCCTAAACGCGCATAGGGTTTTGAGAGGAGAAAAAGGGAGAAAAATTTCAAGTGTTCAAGATTTTTGTATTCTGCGAGGGATTTCACCAAGGATTTGATCCTTAAGAGGTATGTAAGTGTAACATCTCGCAATTTGAAATAGCTAGGAAGAAGTTAAGAACTAGAGATAATCGTTTTTGGAAAGAGTGACAAATCTGGAAAATTGTTAAGATAGGAAAAAGTGAGTTTTTGGTCAACTTCAAATGGCCATAACTCCTAGCTCAGGATGAGTTAGGTGTCCTTCCAAATATGGTTGGAATATCTTGGAAGGATCTTTTCAACGCCGCAAATTTTGCGCGATTCCGAGTTTGTATGAGTAAGTTATTCCCTTCGAAAGTTGGGCTGCTGGATTAAGGAAAGTCCAAATCCGGATTTGTGAATGGTAAACTAGTCTTTTCCTTACCTAATTTGCCTATTTCGTTCTTTTAGAAATCTATTTGGGGTAAAACAAAACTTTATTCAGTTTAGAAAAATTATAATTTACGCTAGGGGTTGGAGAGGAGAAGAAAGAAGAGAAAAGAGGAGAGAAATCAAGAAAATCGCCAAGGACGTTCAAGCTTTGCGAGTGGAATTCGTCGGGGGTGATCCCTACAAGGTATGTGAGATCACATAGTGTTGGGTTAGTTCACCCACACGCCAAACTTGTTTCAATTCAGTAAAATTGGAGTTGTTTGAGTGTTAAGAAAGTGAAGTTCTTGAAGAACATTGTTGAATTCTTGTTGGTTGATTGTTGAATGCCTAGCGTTGATTTGATTCGTGTTTCTGGGTTATTTTTTGAGTTAAATCTATTGGGTATTGAGGGTAATAATTATTCTGAGTGTTTGGGGAAAGAACCATAAAAATTTAGAGGGTTTAGAGTTGAAAAACGAAGTAGAAAAGTCGGAGTTTTCTGGGCAAGGGGTTGGGGCACCGCGCCTCTGAGAGCATCCCACTTCAGAGTCTAAATTTTGGGCTCTGGGGCGACGCGCCAGCCAGAGCGCCACAACTTCAACTCTGAAGTTTGTGCTCTGGTGCCCCACGCCTCTCAGAGCACCAAGGACGCCAGTTCACCTTATTCTTCCCCCTTCTTTTCGTATTAGTTTCTAAGTGATGTACCTATGTTTCCTAGTTGATTCTAACACTCTAAGGTACATCTAAACATCATGAAATCATCCATAAACATGAGATCATGAACCTTGAATCCATAATCCAATTCAAGGAAAGTTAAGATTTAAGTCAAAGAAGTTAAGATTCAAGTCTAGAAGTTGAGAAGCAAGTCAAAGCAAAGTTTCTTAAAGTTTTCAAGAGTCTTTAATAATATTTTAAATTCATTTGAAGACTCAAGTTTTCAAGTTAAGAAAAGAGTAAAGAGTTGAGTTAATTTCTCAAAAAGCTATTAGGGAGCTAAGTATTCCCAAATAAGTTTATAAATATTTTCACATTTGAGCAAGAAAGGGAACATCGATTCCAAGAGAGCTTTTAAGCTAAGTTTTGAGTAATTATCTCAAACCAAAGAAAGAAGTTTGTTTTTAAAACATATGAGCTAAGTATATTTTTGAGAGTAGTATTGAGCACCGATATGGGGATGCGAGTTCATAGTAGCTCAAGTCTCCATAAACCATGTAGTCGTCATGGGTATTAACGAGTCATACTTTTTAGATGATCACATAAGTTAAGCTAGTGGATCCACTAAGTTAAGCGTTCTATATGACGGCAAAGTATAGGACATTTTTGACAGCGTGGGCAAGACGTTGTATCACCATTTAGGCTCATAGTAGTGGTTGTCGGTTAGAGAATCTCCCACAGAAACTATATTATTTTATTATATGTGTAAAGTTGAGTTTGTTACTGCATTCCTTTAACGAACTAAGTTGCTTTTACTGTTTATAAAGTTTTTCATATATTGCATGTGTTCATTGCTTTATTTTGAGTTAAGTTATTCATGAGTTGAGAAGAGCCAAGGTAAGTGTTTCTTTCAGAATCTTTTCAAGCCTATGTACTATTTAGCATTCCAACTCGCATACTCGTACATTCAATGTACTGATGCCAGTTGGCCTACATCGTCTTATGATGCAGACGCAGGTAACCAGGATCAGTATGCAGCGCCTCGTTGATCCAGCTTGAGCACTCAGAGTCTGTGGTGAGCCTCCTTGCATTCGGAGGTCTCTTTTATTTGCTTTCTAGTTTAGTTAATTAGGATGTTGTGGGGTTTGTCCCAACATCCATCTCAGTTGTTTTAGAGGCTTCATAGACAGTCAGTTATTAGTTCTTTAGTCTTCTCATTTTATCTTATATTAAGACTTTGGTTGCTAGTTTGGCCAAGTTGAATGCTTAATTCTTTTAATATTCTAAGTTATATTATTAAGCTATGTGAGAAATTTCTTTTGATCATTGTAATCATGCTTGAGTCTTCCGCTAAGTTAAGTAAGCCAGGCCAAGGGTTCGCTTGGGGCCATCAATGGTTCTCGAGTGCCAGTCACGTCCAGGGTGGGTGTAGGCTCGAGGCCTGACAGTTTCACTTTCAATCATGAGTTTCACTTTCAAATTCATCAATGAGATTGAGTGTATTAAGGTTCTTGATGAAATTCTTCAGGTGTTGTTTTTCATTCTTGAATTAAAATGTTTGGTCGAGTTCTTTAGGCGAGGATCTTGTTAATGAGCTTTGTTCTTGAGGGTTTTCAAGTAGATTTCATGTAATTAAATTAGGTAAAAGAATCTAAGAGGGTTTGGAAGAAACCATTCGATTTTAGTTGAATTAAGGCAAAAACTCGAGAAAAAAAAATTCATCAAAAATTCTGGGCAGGGGCTGGCGCGCCGTGCCAGCAGTTCTCCTGAACTGCGCCTCTGAAGTTTAGGGGATGGCACCCAGCGCCACTCAGTGCACCAGGTCTATTCGAGTTTTTCGTGGTAGAATATTAACGTTTGAATTTCTATTTCAAATATTATCTCAATAATTCATCTTCGATCTCAATTGACTTACTAAAATCACTTATTTTAAACCTTACTTCCTAATGAAATTCCACTATTGCTAACAACATTTTCTTATTATTTTTTCTTTCACAAATCCAACAGAGGATTACTGGTGTTCATAAACCCATTGTTGTACTTTCTGAAATATTTCCTTTTATAATTCCTAACTTCAACAATGGTTGAACACTAATCCTTATGTTGGTTTCCTGAAAGAAAAAATTAATAAAAATATGTTGAGAACAATAATGGAGGCACTTTACGAAGCAAAGTGTAAAAATAAGTATTTTCATGGTAGTTATTCCTAAACGCGCTTAGGGTTTTGAGAGGAGTTCAAGAGGAGAAAAGCTTCAAGCATTCAAGATTCTTATAATCTTCGAGAGATTTCGCCAAGGATTTGATCCTTAAGGGGTATGTAAGTTTTCATAGTGTTGAGTTCATTCACCCATACGCCAATCATGAGTTTCACTTTCAAATTCATCAATGAGATTGAGTATATTGAGGTTCTTCATGATATTCTTGAGGTGTTGTTTTTCATTCTTTAATTAAAATGTTTGGTCGAATACTTGAGGCAAGGATCTTGTTAATGAGCTTTGTTCTTGAGAGTTTTCGAGTATATTTTCATGTAATTAAGTTGGGTAAACGAATCTAAGAGGGTTTGGAATAAACCATTCAATTCTAGGTGAATTAGGGCCAAAAATCGAGAAAACAAAATTCGTCGAAAATTCTGGGCAAGGGCTGGCGCGCCGCTTCAGCAGTGCACCTGAACTGCACCTCTGAAGTTTAGGGGTTGACACCGCGCACCACTCAATGTGCTAGGTCTATTCGTGTTTTTCATGGTAGAATATTAACGTTTGAATTTCTATTTTAACATCATCTCAATAATTCATCTTCGATCTAAATTGACTTACTAAAATCACTTATTTTAAACCTTTCTTACTAATGAAATTCTACTATTGCTAACAATATTTTCTTATTATTTTTTCTTTCACAAACCCAACAGAGGATTATTGGTGTTCACAAACCCACTGTTGTAC
>JAJOOH010024617.1:0-12559 GCA_029582605.1 Solanum gracilifrons
ACAAACCCCCCCCCCCCCCCCTTTTTATTACTTGTTTCTGGAAGTAATTTGATTAATTGAATATAATTGTTGGTTAAAGTAAAGTCTAAACCATTTTCCTCGTGGGATCGACCCCAACCTACAAGTTGGGTTGTTTACTTGATAATGATCGCTTATGCTTCTTTAGGGAGGTGTAATTTGAGCATATCGAATTTTGGCGCCATTGCCGGGGAAATTTGGCTTTTAGATTTATTTTAACTACATTATTGAAAGTTAGTCAAATATTTGCTAATTTTACTTTTTGTTTTTATTTTTGTCTCTCTCACATTCTGACTCTAGTGTATGCCAAGTACACGGAGCCAGGGTGAACCACTTACTACTTACGACCCAGAGTTGAGCCAAACTTTGCGAAGAATGAACAATCAAGGAGTTCAAGTTAATCCTATTGGAGGTTATCTAGGTAATGAAGTTGAGTTGCAACCTTGGAGGGTGGTTGGGGAGACAACCAGGTTCTAGCGAAAAATCAATTTGGAGATACAGTGAGGGTGCATGGCCCACCAGGCCCTCAACCGCATGACAACTATAGGGGCAACGTAAACATTGTTGACTCAGATGGACCTCTTGTCCTACCCCCTTTACCTCTAGGGCACACATTTGTAGTGACCAGTAGCTTGATGCAGATGCTTACAACGAGGGGCTTATTCTCGAGTTCACCATCGGAAGACCCACATGCTCACATAGCCAAGCTAAGGGCGGTTTGCAAGATCGGTGTGGGTCGACCAGACTTGGATATGGATGACATTGGGTTGCGACTGTTCCCTCTATCACTGACAGGCGATGCTGCTGTATGGTCCACTGAGCTTCCTTATAACTCAATATATACATGGGACCAACTGACGAATGTGTTCTTAGCAAGATATTATCCAATGTCCAAGAAGCTCAATCACAAAGATAGGGTCAATAATTTTGTAGCATTACCTGGAGAGTCTGTGAATAGCTCTTGGGACAGATTCACCGCATTTGTAAGAGATGTTCCAAATCACCGTATTGATGATGTGTCGCTCAAGGAATATTTCTATCGAGGTCAGGATGACAACAATAAAGCAGTGCTTGATACTATTGCTGGAGGATTATATGGTGAGTGCACATATGCGCAGATTGCAGAAAAATTGGAGAAGATCTCTCGCAACAATAAAGCATGGAGAACTAGGAGGTCGGATACTGGGAGAAACACATTTACCGTTCATGCTACGAACAACTAATCTACAGAGGAGATTCGTGTAGACATGGCTCAAATGAGGACCAAGTTGGGGTTGGTATTGAAGCATGTGAGCGGAGGTGCAGAGAAGGTAATTGTTGTGAATTAATTGACTAAAACGCCGCCACCAGTTGAAGAGTGTTACTATGAAGAGGATGCTTATGCGGTGAATGATCAGACGGGGGGTTTCCGACCAAACGTCCAAGGATCAAACACAGAAAATTGGCGCCATGGTCAAGGAAACTAAGGTCGAAACTATGGAAATTACAACCGAGAGGGTCAATATGTCCAGGATGGGAACTTCAATCGTGACAACAACTACAATCGGAACAACTATGGCAACATAAATGATTGGGTTGGACCTTATGTTCCTCCTCAAAATTGGGAATTTGGTACTAGGAAAGCTGGAGGCAATATGGCACGTATTGAAGATATGATGCATAAGATGATGAGAATGTTTGATGCAACTGATGAGAGTGTGAAGGAGATGAGAAACGACTTGTCTGGTATTGGTCAGAAGGTTGATGCCCATACAATGTCAATAAAGCATCTAGAGTAGCAGATGACTCAGTTGTCTACTACAGTGAACCAACGTCAACCTGACACTCTTCCAAGCAACACCATCCATAATCCAAAGAATGATGGTCATTGCATGGCCGTTACTACTCGAGGGGGTAAGCAAACCATAGATTCACCTATGCCGTCTGTGGTGGATGTTGAGATTAGAAAAGAAGATGATGTGATAGAGGTTAGAGAAGAGTCTGAGACTGCGACAGAGAAAGAAACAGAGATATCTCAGAAAGTGGTCCCCATACCTAGACCTCCACCACCTTTTCCATAGAGGTTAGTGAAGAAAACTGAAGATGGTAAATATCTCATGTTTATTACTATGTTGAAGCAGCTATCCATCAATATTCATTTGATAGAAGCTTTGGAGCAAATGCCTGGGTATGCAAGTTTATGAAGGATATGGTGACGAAGAAAAGGTCTGTGAGTTTTGAAGATGATGATAGATTGCAGCATTATAGCGCTATTGCTACAAGATATCTTGTGCAAAAGAATAAAGACCCTGATTCTTTCACGATCACATGTACTATAGGGTTGTTACACTTTGCTAAGGCATTGTGTGATCTTAGTGCTAGCATCAACCTTATGTCATTGTCTATTTATAAGAAGTTGGGTGTAGGGGATCCAAAGCCTACTACAATGCGGCTACTTATGGCCGATCGTATCGTGAAAAGGTCCATTGGTGTACTCCATGATGTGCTAGTAAAAATGGAGTCGTTCATCTTTCCAGCGAATTTTGTGATTCTGGACTGTGAGGTTGATTTTCATGTTCCCATCATCCTTGGGAGACCTTTCCTTGCCACAGGTCGTGCATTGGTTGATATGGAGAAGGGACAGATGCAGTTCATACTGAACAATGAAGAAGCAACTTTCAATATTTGTAGGTCCATGAAGTAGAGTGGTGAGCTCCAAACAGTATCTGCTATAACTTACGGAGTTGAGAGTGGAGCAGAAGTGCAAATTGTTGAGCGACTCGGTGTTGGGGCACCAACAACAACTATGATGAATTTCGATAGTAATGGTATTGTAGAGTACGATGAGTTGGTAGCTGCACTCGATATGTGTGAATATCGGTCAAAACGAAAGAAGTATTGTTAGACATGAAGAATCGTGAGTCCCCACCAGCGAGACCATCTATTGTGGAGGCACCGAAATTGGAGCTTAAGGCTCTACCACCACAATTGAAGTATGTATTCTTGGGCAGAGATAACAGTTTGCTGGTCATCATTGAGGCAGATCTAAATGCGAGACAAGTAGAGTGCTTGGTGACTATATTAAAGAGGTTCAAGTGAGCTATTGGGTGGACTATTGCGGATATTATTGGGATTTCTTCCGGTATTTGTTCCCACAAAATACAACTCATGCCAGATCACAAACCTAGTATTGAGCACCAAAGAAGATTAAATCCACCTATGCAAAAGGTAGTTAAAAAGGAGATCATTAAGTGGTTGGATGTTGGAGTTATCTATCCCATTGCAGATAGTAGTTGGGTATGCCCTGTTCAATGTGTGCCCAAGAAAGGTGGGATTACTGTGGTTCCTAATGAGAGAAATGAGTTTCTTTCGATGCGGTCCGTGACTGGATGGAGAGTCTGCATGGACTACCAAAAGCTAAATGCTTGGACGAAAAAAGACCATTTCCCTATGGCATTCATGGATCAGATGTTGGATAAACTTGCTGGTAAGGGTTGGTATTATTTTCTTGATGGTTATTCGGGCTACAATAAGATTTTTACAGCTCCGGAGGACCAAGAGAAGACCACCTTCACTTGCCCTTATGGGACTTTCGCTTTCAAACGGATGCTTTTTGGGTTGTGCAATGCTCCATCAACCTTCCAGCGTTTTATGATGTCGATATTCTCTGATATGGTGGAGGATACTATTCATGTATTTATGGATGATTTTTCTGTGGTAGGGGACTTTTTTGATTGATGTCTGAATTATTTGGCTGAGGTACTTAAAAGGTATGAAGATTGCAACTTGGTGCTGAATTAAGAAAATTGCCACTTTATGGTGAAAGAAGGGATAGTTATAGGTCATAGAATTTCTGAAAAGGGCATTGAGGTAGATAAAGCGAAAGTTGAAGTAATTGAAAAACTTCCCCCACCTATCTCTGTAAAAGGTGTGAGGAGTTTTCTTGAGAATGCAGGATTTTACAGGAGATTCATCAAAGATTTCTAAAAAATTGCACATCCTTTGTGCAAACTGCTCGAGAAGGCGTGTAAGTTCTATTTTGATGATGCTTGTCTTAAAGGATTTAGAGAATTGAAAGAGATGTTAGTTACTGCCCCTATCATTATTTCACCGGATTGGGGACAACCGTTTGAGGTAATGTGTGATGCAAGTGGCGCGGCGCTTGGTGTGGTATTGAGACAGAGAAACCAAAAAATTCTTCACCCTATTTACTATGCTAGCAAGGCTCTAAATGAGGCCCAGAAGAATTATACTGTTACTGAACATGAGCTTCTTGCAGTGGTTTTCGGATTTGAGAAATTTTGATTCTACTTGCTTGGTACCAAGGTTATAGTGCACACTGACCACTCTGCATTGAGTTATTTGATGGCAAAGAAGGATGCAAAGCCGAGGTTGATTAGATGGGTATTATTGCTGCAAAAGTTAGATTTTGTGGTAAAAGATAGAAAGGGGACCGAAAATCAAGTTGTTGATCACTTGTCCAGATTAGAGGAAGAGGCTATGCTAAAGCTTGGTGATAGGGCAGAAATTAATGATGTTTTTCCAAATGAACAGGTATTGGCTGCTTCTCATGATCTGATTCCTTGGTTCGCAGACTTTGCTAATTATTTGGCAAGCAATATTGTGCCCCCAGATTTGTCTTTTCACCAAAGGAAAAAGTTTATGCTTGATGTGAAGAAATTCTTTTGGGATGAGCCTTACTTGTATCGTAGTTGTGCTGATGGAATTATTTGTCATTATGTGCCCGAGATTGAGATATTGACTGTACTTGAAACATGTCATTCATCGCCTGTTGGTGGGCACCATAGTGGTATTTGAACTGCACATAAGATTTTGCAGTGTGGGTACTACTGGCCTACTATCCACCAAGATGCTCATGATTTCGCCAAGTCTTGTGATCGTTGCCAAAGAGAAGGAGGGATTTCGAAGAGGCAAGAGCTTCATATGAATCTTATATTGGGGATAGAGTTGTTTGACGTATGGGGTATTGATTTAAAGGATCCATTTGTGAGTTCACATGGGATGAAATATATTCTTGTTGCGGTTGATTATGTATCGAAGTGGATGGAAGCAGTTGCGCTCCCCAACAATGAAGGTAAAAGTGTCACTGCGTTCTTGAAAAAGAATATCTTCTCCAGATTTGGTACACTGAGGGAGATTATCAATCATGGAGGTTCCCACTTTTGTAAGAAGTTGTTTAAGGCACTACTCGAGAAATATGGTGTCCGCCACAATGTAGCCACTCCTTACCATCCACAGACTAGTGGGTAAGTTGAAGTGTCCAACAGAGAGATCAAACAAATTTTGGCGAAGACTGTGAATAATAATAGAACGGATTGGTCAAGAAAGCCCGATGATGCTCTGTGGGCCTATCGCACTGCATACAAGTCTCCCATAGATATCTCTCCATACCAACTAGTATATGGGATATCTTGCCATTTACCGGTAGACCTAGAGCATAAGGCTTTGTGGGTGATGAAGAAGCTATATTTGGATTGAGGCGCCACATCTAATCAAAGAATGAATGACTTGAATATGCTTAATGAGTTTCGCCTAAAAGCTTATGAAAGTTCAGCCTTGTACAAAGAGAAGATGAAGAGTTATCATGATCAAAGAATCGAAAAGCGGGATTTGATGTGGGTGATCTTGTGGTTCTATTCAACTCTAGGTTGCGCTTGTTTTCAGGCAAACTCAAATCCAAATGGACCGGGCCATTTTTTCTCACAAAAGTGCTTCCCTATGGAGCAGTTGAGCTTGAGAACAGTGACGGGCAAGTTCATGGTTAACGGGCAAGGGATCAAGATCTATTTCGGAAACGCAGAAAGTGTGCAAGAGGTTGTGGAGGCCTATCATCTTGATGAAGTTTAAGTAATCGCCTGCATCGTGCCACGACGTTAAATCAAGCGCTACTTGGGAGGTAACCCAAGATGTACAATCTAGCTAACAATAGCTTTTTGTTTCCATCTAGCAGTTTTTGTGTTCAGTTGATTCTCTGTATTAATTTAGATAGGTGTTTTAGTTTTTTTGTTGTCTAGAATTAGCATAGGGTTCGTGTCTAAAAAGTGTCCAGAAAATGTAAAAAGAATAGACTAATGGTTGCTACATGTGCAGGTACGCTATGAAAATTCTGCAGAAAATGGTTTGGTGCAAAGGTGTACGGACCCCATTGACGATCTGTCGATCCATCCACGGACCGTCGATGGTGTCCGTAGATCCCAGGTAAGTCCCTAAACTTTTCCAAGTGTAAGAGTGATCTAAGGTCCCAATCTACGAACCGTAGATCGACCCACGGATCGTAGACAGGATCTCGTGGGTCAAAAACCCTAATAGTGCCTTACTCGACCCGGACCACTCCTATTTAAAATCCCCCAATTTTTAATCATTCCACTTCCCTCCATTTACTCCCAAACCATTTCATAACTTCACAATCTCCTTAAATCACTCAATCATCACTCCATCACTCCCCAATTAATCTTCCCTTCCTTTTCCCCAAACTCCTAAATTCCCTTTCCACTCCAGAAATTCCCACAAGGTCCGGTGTACGGGTTCGGCGAAACTAGGCGCTTAGTGTGGTCTCGAAAAGCTTAGTGTCATCACGCAATCACCCTACTCCTCGTTTCTTGTAAGGTAATAAACTTTCTCTTCACTTTGAATTTCGATTCATTGATAGATTATAGAAAGTCAGGGACTGGGTCTTGACCTTGGGTAATTGTTAGATGAAATTCCATTCTAAAATTGGAAGTTACAATACCCTTGGAACGATAGATAGTGATTGTGTTGCCTTGTCGTACGAGATTATAAGTCTAAATGTAAGTTTCGACTTAGGGCTCCACAGTTTGTCTTCAATACTTGTTAAAATGATCAATCAGAATCCTGAGAATGACAAACTAGCATGATGAAATGTTAAAATGCATGGTTAGATTAGGATGATGTTGAAAATGGTCAAATAGGTAGGCTAGAAATTTAACCATGTTTGAAACTTGGCACAGATCCCATCCATGAGACCCCGTCTACGGACCGTACATCAGGTCTGTGGTTGGATGCACTTAAAAATTTCACAAAATGTGAAACCACGGTGGTGGACTACGATTCGTAGATTGATCTACGGACCGTTCTGCACATCTGTGGTTTCCATCTGTGACCAATATTGTTGGTCCTCTGATCCACGGAAGGGTTCCACGGACCGTACATCAGTCTACGGATCGTAGGTACCCTCCGTGGATGACCACTGTAGCCACTGTCTGAAATCTTTTTTGTCTTTGTTACTGTTCATTTTTAGTTCTAAAATTTGTTCAAGTGTGTTTATGGTTAGTTTCGGCACTAATATCGCTTTCACAGGTACGATGGCACCTAAGAAGCTAGTCACCTACTCAAAATAGGGCAAGTCAAAATCTATTGCTCCTAGCTTCATGTTAATCAATGAGGACACGGACACCGAAAAAGATCCAGAATACGTTCCTCCCAACACAAGGAGTTCTCCCACTGCAGCCTGAACCACCAAAGACACCCCTCGGAAGGTTATTCCTGACGTAGTAACTGTTTCCCAGTCTGATGAGGAGCACACACTGATCGGGTCACTGACTGAGACTGCTTCCAGTTCAGCTACTAGGTCTATGTCCGGCTCCGACTCTACTCATGCTTCTGGCTTTGAGTCTAGCCAAGCTTTAGGGTCCGAGTCTGCCCATGCTTCGGGGTCCAATGCCAAGTCAGCCATAGGGTCCGGAAAGAATGAACAAGTCGCCTCGTCTGATGAGGCCACTAGCTTAGAGTCAGTACCCATACCAAGGAATGAGAACCTTACTCCAGTGGCTTGTGATCCAAACAGATGGTGTGTTGAGGGCTAATGGCAAATCTATCGGGATGCCAAGATGATTAATGACAAAGAGAAGATGGCCCGACTTGTTACAGAAGAGAGCAGAGTCCTCATAGGGAACTTGCATGTTGTCCCTGACATCCACCGGCTTTTTAACCTTCACAAGTGTGATTGGATGGCTCGAAACCCAGGGACTTATAGTGAGGAGATTGTACGGGAGTTCTACGCCTCCTATGCCGCCACTCTCCGTGGTTCGATCTTTAAGAAGTCAAAGCCCATAGCCCAGGGCCCTCTCACTTCCACCATGGTCCAAGGTTGTCCGGTGGACATATCACATGCCACTATCAGTCGCTTTCTCTATGGTCCTACCAGGGTCACTCTTGGTCAATAAACACAGCGGAGTTTGATTACAGATAGGACATCATGCGGAGCGGCGCTTTCCAGAGGAACGCTGAGCAGCGAGAGGCTGTTATATTGTGGTTAAATAAATATATTGTTTCAGATGGCGAACGTGCCGAGTGGGTCGCCACACAATGGTTGGGTATCCGAAAGGCCACATTGAATTTTTTGGCCAAGTTCTTCTAGTTATTGGTGCGTAACAGGTGTCGCCTACAAAAGCTGACAACCAACACACATGGGACAGAGCGGTCATGGTTGCAGTATTGGTCACAGGTGTGGAGATTGACTTTGCCCGCATGCTGGTGGCAGAGATTCACGAGAGGGAATTCAAGACCTCCACTACTTACCCCTTTCCATGTTTACTTTTCCAATTGTGCAGAGACTCTGGAGTGTCAATCTGGCATTGTGACAGGTTAATCCACCCTACAGGGACTTTGGATATAGGCCTCATTCGAGATGAGGCAAATATGGCGGCACCTCGCAGAGAACCCCAAGTTGAGGTACCTCCATTGAGCACAGATCTTGCAGAAACTGTGGGGCAGGCACAGGGAGGTGACCCCATTATACCAGATCACCCCGATACTGTCCCGGCCTCCTCTTTCCAGGCTTCTAGTAGGGCTCATAGCTCATCCTGGTCCACACCACCATTAGGAGATGTTGTCCCGTTGACCAGAGTACATAAATTAGAGGCTCAGATGGCCACACTGCTGTATCACATCCAACCTTCGATGCAAAAGTCGATAGCCGAGTCTGAGGTCAGAATGGAGCGAAGGATGGAGGGCCTGATGGACCAGAAGATCCAGGTCGTTAGTAAGCATCTCGATGCGTTTGAATTGAGAGTCCTCGAGCAACAAGCCCCGACCATAGATCTATCCTCTTTTTATTCCAAGTTATCCAGTCTCTGAGCCGACATTGATGCCATTCTTACCACCCCTACAGTTGAGCCTCAGGCTGCACCTGCTGCGTTGGCTGATGATACGGTGTTGGATGCTTTATTCAGTGAAACCACAGAGGAGGGGCCTAAGCCTACACATACCAAAGGTAAGAGGCACCATTCTATTCACACTGAGGAGGAAAAATCCCAAAAGAGACAGCGTAGGCAGGATAGAGAGGCTAGGAAGGCTTCGATTTTAGATGAAGAGTTGCGCCAACAGAGGGTGCGTGAGAGTATTGCAGGGGCATTGAGTTTTTCCCCAGTTGTAGAGGTCCCACCTGTCATGAGGGATGTTGTGAGAACCATTGATGCTGCGGTTGGAGTGATCGAGAGCACTACTGAGGGTGCTATGATAGTTAATATGGGCACTACTGAGGGTGACCTAAGTATGGTTCCAGCGGGCTTCGGGAAACTGAACCCACCCGCTTGTTGATGATTCTTCGGCGCTATGCGCCACAGGTTTGCTTCACCCAATCCATTATATTTTACTGCATTTGTATGCATTGGGGACAATCGCATCTATTTTTGTTGGGGGTGGGATTGTGAGTCATAGGGTGAAGTCTGAGTAACCCAAACTCATAAATCCTCTCTTAGGGGTTTTCTTGCATGTGTTATTTTTCCCCAAGACACTGTTTAATTTCTGTTGAACCGGCATGTAGTAGGATCTTATGTATAGAAGCATAAAAAAAAGAATGAAGCATGATGGCTTATAAAAACAATTGACACCCGTCCAAATTTTTTTATGTGTGCTAGAATTTGTAGGCTAAGATAAGTTGAATGTGTTGGCTCTGAGTATGACATGATAATGAATCAACTTGATGGCATGACTTACGGTGAAACTTGAACTGGGTAATCTGATAATCTGAAAATGAAACAATGTGCCAAGAGTGTGTGAGAATAGTTGATTGTTCAAGCAGTTTTTGTGCAAAACTAGAACTTGCCTGGTTACTCCTGCTAAGACAATTCACTCTAGAGGCTAGGAGGTGATCATAGGCCCTTGTTCTGATAAGTCCACAACTTGCCTAAATGAAAGATCCAACCAAATGAAATAAATGATTCCTTTGATCAAAATGCTTTGAGCCTAAAATTAGACCATTTCTTTCTAAATCCCGAACTCACCTTCCCATAATCTACTATGTTGGCCCCGGTCCCTGCTTGGATATGTGCACCTTGACTTAGGCCAAAAGCCTAAGTTGATGGTGGCTAATGTAAAAAGTAGCTTCAATCATGGCCCTGACCCGACATTGGGTATTGTGCACCTTAACCAATCGAAAATCCATAAGTTGAGGATGGCTATGAAAGACGAAACCGAAAGAAAAATGGGTATGAAAAGAGTTTGATATTGAAAAAAAAAAGAAAAGGAATGGATGTGACTTGTTGAAAGCTAAAGAAAAAGAACAAATCACAAGAAAGGTATAAAAGTGAAAAATAAAAAGATCTACAAAGTCTAAAGTCACATCCATGATTGAAGAAAATCAAGGAAAAGAATGTAAAATGGTAGGATGACAAAATAGGGCAGAAAGAAGTTGAAAGCCTAGTGTAAATTCAAGGAGGGCAGAAAGTCACTAAGCATTACAAGTCAAGAAAGTCCTATAGTGATCCTAGAGTCTAGTTTGGAGAGTCTAAGCAGTGAAAATAAGGGCAAGCCTATGTTACTGAGCACTAACTGTACATGAAGTTATTTTTGAGTGTGAGTGTTGAATGAATCCTTGTACTCAAAGTTATAGTCAGTGTGTGAAAGAAAAGGATTTTCGTTTGAAATAAGGGCACTAGTTACATTGTCGGAAAGTTGGTACTTTAGTGATGGTGAAACAGTGTATGTTGTGTGTTGGTTGGTCGATCGTTGTCATGGATTGATCCGCATAAATTAGCTTGTCGAGTCTAAGAGAACAAATTTTGCACCCGGAAAGTGAGTGGGATAGAGACTCATGCGATTGCTTGTGCTTCAAATGCTTGCTTCTATACAAGTGTTGTTTAGAGTCTTAGTGCATCGCTTGAGGACAAACAACGAATTTAAGTTGAGGGTGTTGATATACCGTGAGTTTACAGTATTTCTAATATATTTCACTTACAAAGTTGTGTGTGTCTAGGGCCCTTTTGTATTCATTTTTATGTGTTTTTATCATATATTGCAGGAAAGATGTTCAGGCACAGAAGTAAAGAGACGGTTGAAAGAAATGCAGAAAAGGGCATATACGGAGGTGATCTACAGACTATAGGTCTATTAACGCTCCGTAGATGGTCGTCGTAGATCAGCAGGCAAGGCATGGAAGGTAAATCAGGGAAATTTGACCATGTGTGGAACCACACTGGCCATTGACGGTCCGTAGATGGATTTACAGACCGTACTGTTGATCCATAGATTGATACTGCGAGGGTTCCAGTACCTGATGTTTGAAAATTTCTAAGTATGGAGCTATGGAGAGGGATTGACGAATCGTAGATCAATCTATGGTCCATACTGCAACTCCGTCGTTTGCTTCAGAGAAGCTGATTTTTGGAAGCTGAAAAATTTTCTAAGTCCTGGCTGACGGAAGGGACTCACGGACCGTATATCCATTGACGGACTGTGAGTTAGTCTCGTGGAATGAAGAGGCGTGCTTGAACAAACTTTCCTTATTTGTTTCCCGTTTAATTTAGGACTTGTTTTCTATAAATTGGGCATGTAAACCTCGTTTTTGGGGGTTACACCTTATTATTTTATTCTAGTTCTTGACTTGGGAAATTAACTTGCAACTTTAGTAATTCTTAGTTTCCTAAGTTCGTTTTGAAGATTTTGGTGTTGCAATTCAAGTTGAATTTCTGGGTTTATTATTCTTTTTACGTAAGTTCATAATTCTTTCATCTAAAACAATGAATTGTGTTCATATGATTATGGGTAACTAAACCCCACAACTAGGGTTGTTGGAACCATGAGCAATTAACAAAGTATGAATAGTAAATAAGTAATACTTGAATAGTGTTTTGCAAGCATTGATAATTCTTTAGTTAGAAGTCTTTTTGACGAGTGCACGCGTTAGAACACGCCTTGTTGCTACCTTCCGGACCAAAGAGGTAACCAACAAGGAAAGAATTATCAACATAGATTTAGTGTGATAATATCTAATAGGCTAGTGTCGATTGGTGTGAAGTAATAACTGAGCGAAACATCGATTATGATGTCTAATATGAGGTAAAGGTAAGGGTTAGTAGATTATACACACGTAGCCGGACCAAGGTGCGGGGTGAAATTCTCTAGATGCCAGACCAAGGATTTAGTGATAGCAAACTTATCACTTTGCATGTAGTACATTAGGAAATGATTGCTATTACTAGGATTAATGCGTTATGAGCTTGTGGGGAACCCGTATACCCTAGTTATTTCTCTCATCTTGATAACAACCAAAACTGATTTTTGATTACTGATTATTTATTGA
>JAJOOH010024618.1:0-12650 GCA_029582605.1 Solanum gracilifrons
ATTCCCTTTTTGAACGGCTGAACTTGAGTTTTCTTGAGGACAAGCAAAAGTTTAAGTTAGGGGTGTTGATGAGTCCACAAATTGGACACATTAAGGGCTATATTTTTATAGTATTAGTGTCCTCAAATGCATATTTTTTCTCAATATCTGATGAAAACCATTAAGTTTCAGGTATTTGGAGTTTCAAGGAAAGCATGAACACTACTTAGCAAAAAATAAATAAAGGCAGCTGAAAGAACGAATAAATGAAGATCTGAGAATCGCCGAACCCATTCGGCGAGTCGCCAAAAGGTCTTCTCCTCGCCTTTTGTTCCAGTGTGCTGAGCCTTGAAAGAAAGAATCAAAACGACGGTGAAAAGGACCAGCTGGCGTATCGCTGAGCAGTTCCACGAAGCTGTAATATATCGCCCAATGATCCACAACACGACGATGCTGAAGACTAACGCATGACAGCGATGAACTAGACGAAATAGTGGATCGCCGAGTTGATCGGTGATCCCAACTAACTTCGTCGAGTGAGCCTTAGCAATACATTTTTTGAAATCTATAAATACTACTTTAAGTTTTGTGGCTTAGCATCAATGTATAATTTATTATTATCAAGTTTTAATATCAGATTTAGAATATTCTCTCTAAGCTTGGAGAGGGTTTTGAAGATCTTGAAGATTCAAAGGGTTTCAACTCTAAGATTTTTCACTTCAGTCTTGTGTATTCTTCACTTTTGACTAGTTTTAAGACTTAATCTTGCATAGCCATTGATGGAAACTGAGATTCGTATACATTTTTACCTCTTTTACCTGTGTAGCTAAAACCTCAATTCTTAGGGTGTGATTTTGTGAATATGGGTTAGATTAATTGTTGGGTCTTGATTGCTGATAGTTTATTTGTTGTTTAGATGTGATTTCATTTGGTAGTTCTGTTGGAACTTAATGAAATTGTAGTTGCAAATACGATTTCACCTTTGTGTTTTCGGCTTGCTGGAGAGAGAGGTCGTAAAACTAAGGACACTAAATTGATGGCCGGTGGGAGTGGATCAACATGAGGTTCAGCTCGAGAGAGTGAACCCTAGTCCTTCTCTCACAATCTCAGCTCGAGAGAGTGAGTGGGCTAAAGCGAAGGCTGTTCTTCATGCAGCAAGTGGGTGTCCGAGAGGAAACCATTCGATTTGGGGTAAGTTGCTCGAGCGAGATTTTCCCCCCACTATAGTCTAGGCTTGTCACAAATATTCGACGGATTTACTATCAAAAGCATGTACCCAATAGTCTAGACAAATCTATATTCCTATCACGTCCCAAGAATTTTGTCTCTGCATCCGTATCTCTCTTTATTTTTTTGCTGATTTTGCTCTTTACATGCTTACAAACAACCATTGATAATTGACACTCCTGTCAAACTCCTTTAATTTATCATTTCTACATTCAATAAAGTCTTTAGCTATGGTTTGCTTTAGCATTTTCGCACTTAACCACTATTTTTCAGGAACTACTCCCTTGGGAGTTGTTCTCAACCCTTGGTTAGGTTACTTTATTATTGTACGATAGTAGACACTTGCATTGGAAGTTGTGTCTTGATTATGCAAACATGAAAATGGCGCCACTATCGAGGAGAGGAGTTATGTGAAAACTTTTGGTTAAGACGAACTTTTCTTTTGGTAATTGTAGTTTACTAACTTTATTTTTAGTTTTGTTTTGTTGGTTTGTTTGAATCAAAACAAAGGAAGTGAGCATGGCGAGCAATACTCGGGAGCTAATGGAGTTTCCTCCAATAGAGGTAGTGATGTTCCGGGATCCTATCCTCACCTTCAACCAATTGGAAGGTGAACGGATCCACAAGTCATGGATAAGGTCGAATGAACTGATCACTCAATGCGCAACTCATGACATTCCCGACATAGCGCCCTTTCACTGTTTCTACAGAAGTTTTGGTCCCGAAAAAAAGGTTGGTTGACCAACTCATTTCAGGAGACATTGCGAAACAGCCATATGCGATAGCAACCCAAATACTTAATCAAATGGTTGAAACGCATCAAGAAGTTGAAAAGGACTTCATGTTGGCCGCACTAATGACTCAGATTGATGAGTTGGCCAAAAAAATAATGAGGATCGAAGTCCAGTACAAGAGGAAGGATAAATACATCCCTCCTCATAAGCGAAGAAGTCCCAAGGATAATAAGGGTAAACTCCTTGAGGGTGTTCTCTCAATCATTCTCCACAAGGTGACTGAGCAAGATAGAAGGCTGGAAGAAATAAAGGAAGATACTAAAGGGATGAAGCGATTGATTTGGTCTAATTCCACAACTATCGAACAGCTCGAGAACCTTATGGGTCATCTGTTGCCCGATCGACACTCGCAACAAAATAGGGGTTTGCCTACTCATACTATGGCTAACCCTAAAAATGGAGTTTGATCGCTGACATGCGTCGTGCCACGATGTTAACTAAGGCATTGTATGGGAGGAAACCCAAAGCCTTTTTAAATGCGTTTACTTGTTTTAGAAATAATGGTGTGTTGATTGTGCAGGTTTAAATGCGGGAAGTGTTTAGAAAATACAGATTGGTGAGAAAAAGGTCCAGTCGACGTATCATCGAAGAGGTCGGCGTAGTAACACCCCTCAAAATGAAGCAAGATAAAGAAGAGTCTCACATGGGTATTATGCATTAATACCTTGTTAAAATAATGAAGAATTTTTAGTTAGTTTCAAAGAGTTTGGAAGTCAAACATCAAGGGACGACCAAGACGTTCGTAAACTAGTCTTTTTCATATTGGTGTATTCTAGTATGTTGTTCATATTTTTATGTGTTCTTTGGAGTCTAAAAATAGTGGAGGTGACCCTAGTATCTTAATAAATGTTTTTAGGGTCAAAACATTTGGGTACGACTCCCCGGGACCACCCTAAGTGTCCCCGAGGAGGACCTCAACCCTTGGGCAAACAAGCTGCCAAGGCAGCTTGAAGTTGCTCATGGAGGGAACATGTCCGTGTCGCGGACTAGCTCCACCAAGGGCCAAGAGTTTGGTCCGCGTCAAGGACTCTTCTTCCTTAAAATTTAATTTCCAGAAACTTGTGGGTACAACTCCGCATCGCGGACTTGTTTCCCGACGAAATTTGTGAAAATAAAACTCAAGTTTGACTTGTTTAAAAGGTCCAGCTACGCGAGGGGTAGTTTGGGCACTTTAGGGAATTATTATAAACGGTTATTCTACCTATTTTACGATATTTTATGTGGTAAACCCCCAAAACCTAGAATTAGACCTCATTATCCAAATTGAACCTTCCCTCTCAAATAAATTCTCTCAACTACATGGAAGACAAGGATGAAGCTTCAAGCTAGGGGATGGGTTGCTATTGATTTCTCCTTCAAATTTCTAGGAAATTAATCATTAAGGTATGGGGATTTTATATTTGATTCTCAATTTAATCAAACTGATTTCAATATTTTTCAAAAAAACTAAAATCCCCAATTTCAATTCTAAGCTTGGGTTCTTGCATGAAAGTTTTCCAAACAATGAATTATGTTAATATTAATGGTTTTAAGGTGAAAAACTCCATAAACCATTGCATATCTTGAAATCCTAATTTTGGGTCTAAAAAGGATGATTGATTATGAGCTAATAATGTGATATTAATGGATAGATTGCTATGGGCTATTGATTTATGTATTTTTATATATCGAATTATGAGGAATTGATGGTCAATTGTGTTATATTCGATGTTGGCCTTGAATGGGCAATTGTGACCTAAGGTTTATGATGATGATGAAGTGTGAATAGATTATTGATTCTAGTATTTTCTATATATGTATATATGTTGTAGATGTTAGAATTGCGAGGTTTTATCCCTTTGAAAGTGGGGAGGTGTTCACTTTATAAGCATGTTGTGATCATGGCCTAGTAGGCAAAGTTGGATGATTGTTGTTTTGAGTAATGTTGATTATGTGAAGGTAATGTGATATGATGTGAATTTGTGTTTGGTCTAAGAGCATGAAAGGTGACCTTGTGTAGAGACTTTTTGTGTTATACTTGGTTGTTGTCTTCTTTGAATCACTTATAATGAAGGTGAGGCTAGGATAGACTATGCTTACCTACTTTCACACCTAGTGAAGAATGAATGAAAGAATGTGTGAATGAATGAAATGAATGGGAGTTAATGCTAATGAATGAAAGTTGGGTCTATTCTAAGGATCGTCTCATAAAGTACTCGTTTAAATGAATAGGGTTCCTAGATGAAAGGTTTTCTCATCTTGGAATCCAAGAGCTTCCAAAATAAATGAATGTTGGGTTAGGATGGTTAATCCTTCGTGTGTTGAGATGAGAGTACTTAGTGGCAATCGTTATCCCTTGATAAATGAATGAAATGAATGTCCTAACTCCGTGGGGGAGTAATGTCTAGCACCGAAACGATATGATGATGGGTGGATACTCCTTCATAGTTGAGATGTGAGTATTTAGTAGCAACCCTTCAGATGGGTGCTCCTTTGTGAGTTGAGATGAGAGTAGTTAGAAGCAATCCTTCTATCCGTTATCTATGTGCCCACATAGGACTATATAGTGGTCTCTACCATGTATAGGCTAAAAGAATGACCCTACCTTAGGCAATTGGGGATCCCTCATCCGGTAAGGGTACTACCGGGATTGCATGTCAAATCCATGGTCTATGTCGGTTAATGCTCTTGATGAATGAATTAACTAGGGTCTATTAAGGGTGTACTACTTAAGATAGGTGGTGGAATGGGACATCATCTAGACATTGCACAAATAGACATTTAAGGGAGATCTTGGTGTGTGTTTGTAATGATAATGAATGAATGAGTCTCTTTGGATTAATTAATGAAACTGTTGGTCTTTGAGCATGCTAATGTGAAAGTGAGTCATAATAAATTGAATGTAAGTGCTTATGTTGAATTGAATGTATGTGATGATCTTATTTCATTAGTGAATGAAGTTGTGTAAATTCATTAAGTTGGATCAACGATTTATGTTGAGATGTGAATGGAGCTTGTCTTGTGTTGCCTTAAGGATCACTTGGGTGTGGTATGGAGAGGTAGTATGGGCTGCTTCACCATGTGTTACTTAGGTGAGTCTTGGGATAACATTTGATGAGTGTTTTAGCTTTATGAAGTGACCTGTTGGCTTATGTGCTTATCTGTATTATGTGATTAATTAGTGAAGGTTGAGGTATGCATGGTAAGTGTACTTTATGTGACCTTAAGGTGGTGCCTTAGTGTGGGTGATGGTATGGGATGTTTCCCATACATTGCACAAAGGTATTGCTTAAGGGTTACTTAGGGTGGAGGTCCAAGGCAAGAAGGTAAAGGTAAATGGGTTATGTATGTTTATGTGTTATTGTGAAGCATATGACTTTGTATTGTTCGTTGTGACTTGTAAGGTGCCAATTATATAGATGTTCATGAGATTTTATCAAAATGGTATGAAAGCATAACTTCCTCACAAATGTCCTTTTTAGCATGTTTTCCAAATCCTCATACTTAGTACGTGTGTTGTACTAGCCCGTTTCTTCCGTCTTACTTCTAGTGTAGGTTGTGGTAACTAGGAGGATATTGTGCTTTGGAGTTTCTTGGATTGCTTCACTATTCCAAGTCTTTGGTTTGTCCTCAAGATTCGAGAACAATGTTTAGAAGTTTCTTAGTCATTGTAATAGACACATAAGTTTCATTTCATTTGTAAAGGGCGGTGTCCCTTAGCACATTTTAAGTTCTTGTCTAAGATTTGCTAAAGAGACTTAGTAGTTCCTCTTGCGTATTGATGTTTTCAAATGTTGATGTCTTTTGAAGTCTTATGGTTTTATTGAATAAATTTTTTAAATTCTTAGTGAATTTTATGATCTATGCGATGAATGAATGCTAAGGCTTGTATAAGATCTCCGAGAAGTCAAATACGCATGTAACTACTAGGGGGTGCTTTCGGATCATTACAAACTTGGTATGTGAGCTAGGTTTTAAGATTAATTTTAGGTTGAAAGTCTCAAAAGACACGTCTAGTAGAGTCTTGTTCATCAGTGTGAGTCGCGACAGATCTATGAGTGAGAGGCTATTGGACGATAGAAGTTTCACTTTCCCTCATTATTCTTGAGGTTGTGCCTTAGAGTTTGGTCTATAAGTGTCATTTTCCTAATCCTTCTCTTGCATTTATAGGATATGAATACGAGGGCTAACCGGAGGAGAGCGGAAAAAGAGATAGATGATGGGGGAGTTCCTCCCCAAGGAGTGCAAGGTGACTAAGCTCCTTTATGTGGGCAAGAGAATGTGGTTCCGGTAGTTCCCCCGGATATGACTAATGGGGAGATTAGAGAGGCTTTTCTCTCCCTGGCCCGTTGCATGACTACCCAAGCAAATAGAGATGTGACGCCTAGGTTGAATGCTATTGATATCAACGTGGCATCAAGGTTAAGGAATTTCACAAGGTTGAATCCTCCTACCTTTTTTTAGTTCTAAGGTAGATAAGGACCCACAAAACTTTATACATGAGGTGTTCAAGATTGTGGATGCAATGGGAGTGACACCTAGTGAGAAGGTGGAGTTGGCCTCCTACAAACTCAAGGATTTAGCTCAAGTGTGGTTTGAGCAATGGAGGGATGAGAGACCCATAGGGGCTGACCCAATAGATTAGGTAGTGTTTAAGACGGCATTTCTTGATAGGTTTTTCCTCTTAGAGTTGAGGGAGAAAAAGTTGGCTTAGTTCATGAACCTACGTTAAGGGAATATGAGTGTTAAGGAATACTCTCTCAAGTTTACCCAACTCTCTAAGTATGCTCCTACCTTGGTAGCAAATTCTAGTGCTAGAATGAATAAGTTTGTGGTGGGGGTTTTCGGTTTGGTTGAAGAAGAGTGTCGTACGGTCATGCTCCATCATGATATGGATATCTCTAGGCTTATGGTTTATGCTCAACAACTTGAAGAGGCGAAGCTTATGAAGATGAATAGAGATATGAAGAGGGCTAGGCCGGATGAAAAAAACCAATCTAGGTCTAAGAAGAGGTTCTATAACCCTGATTCTTCAATGGTCAAAAATGATAGGGTGTCTAACCCTAAACCTCAGAGAGGGAATGGAGGTGGTTCTACTTTTGAGAAGCCTAGGTGTGCTACTTGTGGAAAGCAACATTTGGGCAAGTGTCTTGCCGGTACGAATGGATGCTTTGGATGTGGGAGTAAGGGTCATAAGATGAGAGATTACCCTACGCTGAACGTAAAAGGGAAAGAGATCAATCAAATTGCTCATGATGGCCTGGATCCAAATGCTCCTAAGAGGAACCGTTTCTTTATGCTTCAAGCTAACAATGATAAGGGAACAAATGAAGGTAAGTCAATTTTCTTTGTTTTTTGATGATAACCTTAGATGGGTTTATTCCAAGTGGGAGATGATGAGTGGAGTAGTAAGGTTGTTGATATCCTTATATTTTCCTTCTATTCGAATTCAAGCTTTAAACAAAGAATTCTTAGTAGCATGTTGCATGTTGGAGTCTTATGTGAATTGAGTTTCTGTATTCTCCTTATGAGTTGCATATTTTAGTTAAATTCTTGTTTAAATAAATAAATGAGTTTTCATGATTATGTCCCTCATGATTTACATGCATTTATGAAGAATTGTTTAAATTGCTCCATGAGACGCCGAGTTAAACATGTCTTGATGTGATCTTGATGTTGCATGATTATGCTATTGAGAGAAATTGTATGGTGATCCTATAAATGTTGTAATGGGCATGATATGCTCTGGAGAAGGAAGTTCCTCCAAAGAAATGAGAAATGGTACAGTTTTGTGCATATTGGATGGTAGATGTTATTCCTATTTTCTTGAATTGCATAAAAGTCTTGTTGTAATGTTTTATATGTGGAGTTGATTTTTCCTCCTTGATGTGTAATGTAGTAATGATATTATATTCTTGTTGTGGGCTGCTAGTCCTAGAGTCTTTACTCAATAATGTTTGAACTGTCATTCGAGGGCGAATGTTCCCAAGTGGGGGATATTGTCACACCCCTCAAAATGAAGTAGGATAAAGTAGAGCCTCACATGGGTTTTATGCATTAATAGCTTGTTAAATCAATGAACAATAGCCTTTTTAGTCAGTTTCAAAGAGTTTGGAAGTCAAACGTCAAGGGAAGACCAAGACGCTCGGAAACAAGTCTTTTACGTGTCGGTGTGTTCTAGTATGTTGTTAATGGTTTTATTTGTCGTTTGGAGTCTAAAAACAGTGGAGGTGACCCTAGCGTCTTAATAAATGTTTTTAGGGTCAAAACGTTTGGGTCCGACTCCCCGGGACCACCTTACCAGTCCCCGAGGAGGACCCCAACCCTTGGGCAAACAAGCTGCCAAGGCAGCTTGAAGTTTCTCACAGAGGGAGCATGTCCACGTCATGGACTAGCCCCACCAAGGGCCAAAAGTTTGGTCGGCGTTGCGGACAGGTCGCGTACTCTTATGCCTCAAAATTTAATTTCCAGAAACTTGTGCGAACTCCTCCGCATCACGGACTTGTTTCCCGACGAAATTTGTGAAAATAAAACTCAAGTTTGACTTGTTTAAAAGATCCAACTAAGTGAGGGATTCTTTGGGTACTTTGGGGAATTAGAATAAACAATTATTTTACTTATTTTAGGATATTTTAAGTTGTTAAAACTCCAAAACCTAGAATTAGACCTCATTATCCAAATTGAACTTTCCCTCTCAAATAAATTCTCTCTCTAGAACTACATGGAAGACATGGATGAAGCTTCAAGCTAGGGGATGGATTTCTATTGATTTCTCCTTCAAATTCCTAGGAAATTAATCATAAAGGTATGGGGATTTTATCTTTGATTCTCTTTTCAATCAAAGAGCCAAATCAATGTGATTTCAATGTTTTTCAAAACCACTAAAAACCCCAATTTCAATTCTAAACTTGGGTTCTTGCATGAAAGTATTTCAAATGATGAATTATGTTAATATTGATGGTTTTAAGGTGAAAAACCCCATGAACCCTTGCATAGCTTGAAATCCTAATTTTGGGTCTAAAGTGGATCTATTGATTATGAGCTAATAATGTGATATTAATGTGTAGATTGTTATGGGCTATTGATTTATGTATTTTTCTATACTGAATTATGATTTAATTGATGGTCAGTTGTGTTATAATTGATGTTGGCCTTGAATGGGCAATTGTGACCTATGGTTTATGATGATTATGAAGTTGTGAATAGATTATTTTTTCTAGTATTTTATATATATGTATATATGTTGTTGATGTTAGAATTGTGAGGTTTGATCCCTTTGAAAGTGGGGAGGTGTTTACTTTATAAGCATGTTGTGATCATGGCCTTGTAGGAAAAGTTGGATGATTGTTGTTTTGAGTAATGTTGATTATGTGAAGGTAATGTGATATGATGTGAATTTGTGTATGGTCTAAGAGCATGAAAGGTGACCTTGTGTAGAGACTTTCTGTGTTATACTTGGTTGTTGTCTTCTTTGAATGACTTATAATGAAGGTGAGGCTAGGATATACTATCTTTACCTACTCTCACACCTAGTGAAGAATGAATGAAAGAATGTGTGAATCAATGGAAAGAATGGGAGTTAATTCTAATGAATGAAAGTTGGGTCTATTGTAAGGATAGTCTCATAAATTACTCCTTTAAATGAATGGGGTTCCTAGATGAAAGATTTTGTCATCTTTGAATCCAAGAGCTTCCTAAACGAATAAATGTTGGGCTTGGATAGGTAATCCTTCGTGATTTGAGTTGAGAGTACTTAGTAGCAATCGTTATCCCTAAATGAATGAATGAAATGAATGTCCTAACTCCGTGGGGGAGTAATGTCTATCACCGAGAGGATATGAAGATGGGTGGATTCTCCTTCGTTAGTTGAGATGTGAGTATTTAGTAGCAACCCTTAAGATGGGTGCTCCTTCGTGATTTGAGATGAGAGTACTTAGAAGCAATCCTTCTATCCCTTATCTATGTGCCCACATAGGACTAGCTAGTGGTCTCTACCACGTAAAGGCTAAAAGAATGACCCTTCCTTAAGCAAGTAGGGATCCCTCATCCGGTAAGGGTACTACGGGATTCCATGTCAAACTCCGTGTTCTATGTCAGTTAAGGCTCTTCCCCCACATTAATTCATGAATGAACTAGGGTTTCTTATTGGTGTACTACTTAGGATAGGTGGTAGAAAGGGACATCATCTAGACATTGCACAAGTAGACATTTAAGGGAGATCTTGGTGTGTCTTAGTAATGATAATGAATGAACCAGTCTCTTTGCGCTAATTAATGAAAGTGTTGGCCTTTGAGCATGCTAATGTGAAAGTGAGTCATAATGAATTGAATGTAAGTGCTTATGTTGAATTGAATGTATGTGATGATCTTATGTCATTAGTGAATAAAGTTGTGTAAATGCATTAAGTTGAATCAACGATTTATGTTGAGTTGTAAAGGAAGCTTGTCTTGTGTAGCCTTAAGGATCACTTGGGTGTGGTATGGAGAGGTAGCATGGGCTGCTTCACCATGTCATTCTTGGGTGAGTCTTGGGATGACATTTGATGAGTGTTCTAGCTTTATGAAGTTACTTGTTGGCTTATGAACTTATATGTACTATGTGATTAATTGGTGAAGGTTGAGGTATGCATGGTAAGAGTACTTTGTGTGACCTGAAGATGGTGCCTTAGTGTGGGTGATGGTATGGGACGTTGCCCATACAGCACAAAGGTATTGCTTAAGGGTTACTTAAGGTGGAGGTCCAAGGCAATAAGGTAAAGGTAAATGGGTTATGTATGTTTATGAGTTATTGTGAAGCATATCACTTTGTATTGTTGGTTGTGACTTGTAAGGTGCCTATTTTATTGATGTTCATGAGATTGTATCAAAATGGCATGTAAGAATAACTTCCTAACTGTCATTTTTAGCATGTTTTGCATATCCACTTACTTAGTTTGTGTGTTGTACTAACCCCTTTCTTCTATTTTACTACAAATGTAGGTTGTGGTAACTAGGAGGAGATTGTGCTTTGGAGTTGCTCGGATTTCTTCACTCTTCCAAGTCTTTGGTATGTCCTCAAGATTCGAGGACAATGTTTAGAAGTTTCTTAGTCATTGTAATAGACACTTAAGTTTCATTTCATTTGTAAAGGCCCGTGTCCCTTTGTACATTTTAAGTGCTTGTCTAAGATTTGCTAAAGAGACTTAGTAGTTCCGCTTGCGTATTGATGTTTTCAAATGTTGATGACTCTTGAAGTCTTATGGTTTTATTGAATAAAAGTTTTAAATTCTTAGTGAATTTTATGATCTATGTGATAAATGAATGCTAAGGCTTGTATAAGACCTCCGAGATGTCGAATAAGCATGTAACGGCTAGGGGGTGATCATGGGTCGTTATAGGCATGCCCGACTCGACCTGACGTTTGGATCAACTCATATTTAATTCATAGCTAGTAAAACTCAACGAGCCCAAAGACCATTTGGTGTGTCGCAGAGTGGATCGGCAAGTGCAACTAATGTCACCGAATGGGCGCGAATCAGATGGTTTATAATGGCCAAAAGACTTAGAATTTGAAATCCTTCACTTTCCCTCGCTTTTAAACTTCACAAACTCACACCAAGGTATTATTTTCAATATTCTTGCTTTCCGTTAGGTATTTTAGTTGTTGATTGGTGCTCGGGACTAGGATTTCTTTACCGCCTAGCTTTTCAATCGCGTTTTAATTGGAATTTCTGTTTGGTTTCCGAATCTTGAGTTTTCATTCAAAAATGTTGTACTCATTTGCATGGATTGTATCGTATTGTTATGTGTTGGGCCTCTCTAATAAAATTAGAATGTGTGAATGCCTATTTCAATTTGCAAATCTTGCCCTTGTTATTTTGATTGGCTAATGCCTGTAATTTTTGTGCTTTTAAATGAATGAATTTGCAATGAGTTGTGCATGCGTGTCATTTAGATTAATTGGGTGAATTCTGAGTAACCCATGGTTCGGCTAAATGACGATAATTGCTCAATGATAGAGGAGGTGACAATACTCTAGAGAGAAATTATCGTCAAATGGCTAAATTTGGCAAAATCAGGAAAAATCTGAGTATCCCGGGTGATGGGTAGTACGAATCTTGTTTGAATTTCATTAGTGCATGCTTTAATTTTGTTATCGGGGGTTGTGAGGTTGAATTCGAGTAGGTGGATTGAAAATAGGCACGTTGAGTCGTTTGGCAAGCTTGGTCGAGCTCGCCGAACAACTCGGCGGTTCACCTAATGACCCCATCAAGCTTTTAAATTCCTGTTTTATGTGTTGTTTGAGGCTGTAACTTTTGGCGAGAAGCCTTTGGTCGCCGAAAGTGCTCTTGATTGCCCTTTGTATGCTCTCCTGAGCCTCTGTTGCACTATAACTTTCGGCAGACAAACCCATGATCGCCGATAGTAGTCGGTTATTTCCCAAAAGGGCATTCCTATCGCTGAGTTGCTATAATTTTTAAGCCAATCCCTTCAGCGAGACCGACTTAGATCACCAAAGAGGTTCGGCGACTCACTGAATGGATCGGCGAGCCTGTCTGTAATAGATTTTCTATGTTTATGTTTGAATTTTCTCCTAATTTGTCCCAATCTCTTGCAGATACGGTATGCACAAATCTAACCATGCAACCTTAGGAGAAAGCATAGGGTAAAACCATAAACGGGGGGGGGGGGG
>JAJOOH010024623.1:0-10047 GCA_029582605.1 Solanum gracilifrons
GAGCTATGTCAAGCCAACTTTGAGACTAGACGAAAGCACTAGGGGTGACAAAAGGTGAATTCTTACTTGCTGTTAGTCAAGTTGTGCACAAGTAGGTCTGTACTTGAAAAAATACTATACCGAACAACAATTATGGTACTCTAGGACTCGAATATTCAGAAGGACTTCATTATACAGTTGACAGATCAATTTGCAACTCAATTATTCATTACCACTATATCTTTAAGAAATTTTTTACAGAATTTAACAGAATGAGTCACTTAAGCAAACAATTTTGATGTCAAAGTAGCTAAATTAGGAGTACAATTTTACTGCACAATTAAAACATATATATCAGAAACAGATGGGCTAAATGTGATAACCTGATTGGGCTAGATTGTTTAAGCAGGTTCAAGGCTTCAAAGATGCTTCTAACAGAAGGGCAATATACCAGAAAATGGACGAGAAAATTAGACGTACCTGCTGAAAGAATTCCTCTGAATTTTTAATCATCTCCTCATGCACATCCCAGGAGTCATTGCCATTTGGACTGGTCAGGCAAAACTGTTCCACTTTCTCAAACTGGTGGACTCTAAAAATGCCAAGCGTGTCGCGGCCATGTGAACCAGCTTCCTTGCGGAAGCATGTAGAATATCCAGCATACCTGGTGGATGGCATAGATTAGTCCATAAAAGCCAACGGGCAATAGAGGACAAACTGTTGGATGTGAAAGACATATATTGTTCAAAGCAAATAAAACATTATCGCGATAGGCAAAAGATATGTGAAAACTGCATATGCTTTTTATGAATGTCAACTAAGTATTGTAAGTAAATTGCTCCTGATTTTTCAATTATATGATAACTCGAGCCCCATTCTTTGATAGATGATCACTATGCATCAGATTCAATTTGTTAAGGTGGAGAACTGAACCAAGAAACAATACCTTAATGGAAGCTGTGAAGGATGAATCCAGTCATCCAAATGATAAGCACACAGAGGTTGTTCAGCGGTGGCAATCAGATATTTATCATCTCCTTCACCAGTGACCTATCAAAACATAAGATAAGAGTTACTGTACGAATGAAGAGTATACTGGAGATTTTTCACTGTGACAGAACTGAAGCGATCCTCCAAATAAACTAACATTGTTTTCAAAGGCCTTCTAAGGCAGTTACGCCAAACAAATTATTGGCATGAACTGCACTATGAGTGTCTATTGAGTCCATGTACCTAAACATACCGAGATATATATATATATACCTTGTAAAGTTCTTCATCAAACTGAGCTAATTGAGCACACTTTGCCATAATATCTTTCCTCATGAAGAACGGAGTCTGCAATGGAGTATATTCCTTCTTTTCCAAGAAATCAAGAGCAAAATTAATCAACGCTTGATTAAGACGTACACCAGCCCCTTTCAGATAGTAACCTCTTCCTCCAGCAACGTTTGCACCTATATATTTCAGATATCGTTGCATTAATCTTGCAAGTCATTATGCCAATGAACAAAACAACATAATATGAAGCGTTTAGACTTTCACTTTTCAAAATAAAATGCTGAAGCGCAATCCATAAAACAAGTGCACATGCAAGATGCATAATCCCATAAGCTCAATATATAGCCCTTACCCTTTGCTATGTCAGCAATTCCAAGATCTTTAACCAGATCAACATGGTTTTTCAGACCCTTCTCAGTCCGCTTCTCTCCCCATGACCGGACTATAACATTATTTGCCTACAAAATAATCATTGTTCAAACAGAAGATTTTATTTTAAGCTCGGGTATTTCACTAAAAAAAACCAACAAATCCACATACCTCATCATTACTAATTGGCACCGAATCGTGCACAAGGTTACCAATGATTTCCATCTTTGAATACAAAGTGGCTCGAACCTCTTGTACCTCTGCCTCTTTCTTTTCAATTTGTTGCTTGTTCTTTGCAGTGTCCTTAATATTTTGACTTGCATCCTCACCAGACTTCATCAAAAGGAAACGAACACGATTCAGTTAGAAAAGGACCATGACATATAAACATTAGAGAGACGTACATAATACATATTATAATGCTACAATCTAATCATCGTCTGAAAAACACGAGTTAACTGCTCTGATCACTCAACTAATAGTTTTTATCTCAGAAAGTCAAGTTTTTTTATTGAATAATTGGACAGATGAAAAATTGAACAACTGAATAGAACACTCACATTTTTTAGCCTGGCAACTTCTTTGCTGATCTTTTTGAAATCTTTCCGCAAGTTATCAAGCTCAAACTGCCCTGAAATATACACCAATATTCATCCCTTTGATTTTCTCCACCAAATATTTGAACAATAACTTATTACCATCAGTTTTCCATCAAATCATCATCCAATTTGCTAATATTGTTATTAATCTTTAGTAATTCGGCATTTCGAGAGAAAAAAAAAAGTAACTTTGACAAATATTTTAAATTATTAATTTTTGTGACTTTATTAAATATGTAAAATACTTTTCAAAAATCTTAAAAATTATATATCCGAATGCATACTTTAAACAATTCGAAATCCGAATAAAATCATATAAATTGGAAGGAGGGAGCATATAGTTTCTTGGGTAATATTTATCGAACCAACTTGTCTTGCCCCATTAAGAATCTGCCATGCCCCGTCCTATCCTACCTTGTCCTGCCCGTTCCAGAATAACACATTACATAGAGAGAGATAAACAAACTATTTAACGCCAAATTTACACACAAAATAGTGTGAACTCCTTCGACAGAAAATTATGTTGTTTATAAGTAACTCAAATAAAAAAAGGGAAAGATGAATTACTGTGACGCCATTCTTTGTCGAGTTGAATCACTTGATCCACGAGAGTGACGTCGCCAAAACGACGACGTTGGGATTCACGTATAATTTCTGGATCTTTTCTGAAGAGATTTATGTCCAACATTTTGAGAGAATTTTCGTGGTCTTCAAATATAATATGACCTCTTTTTAAAAAAAAAAATTTATATATAGAGAAATAACATTAAGTTAATCCTAATTTAAAAAGGGCAATAATATTCCTTACCTAATAGGATTATAATTCTTATAAGTTATAGCATTATAAATTACCATAATTATATTTATTCCCTTTCAAGTCTCAAGTTGAAACACCACAATCTCAAATTCTTATTGAAAAACGCCTTTTCAATATTATTTTTGTTATTTTAATTTTACATGAGAAAATTTAGTATAATTTTTTTTAAAGCAAAATTCCTTCATTTTTAATCAGATATTTTTGAGTTTGTTCAAATTGAGTGATAATTTTAATGTGAACTCTGAACACCACGTAAACAAATCAAAATCGAAAAGAAAAACGTAACGTAATGGGACCTATTTTTGCCACCTCAATGAAAAGATCCAACGTGGCAAGGATAGCTTGTTTCAGTCTATTGTCCTTGTTATCAAAATCCTCTCTCTTCGACATTTGCTTTTCCTTTTTTTCTTTTTTTTTTGTTTAATCAATCTATCTTTTAATTCGATAGTCTAATATTTATCTCTCGATTATAACACCGTTCAAACTTTAATTTGGGTAATTGAATGTTTTAAAAAAAAATAAAGTTCTAGTGTTCCCTTAAGGAGTTAGAGGCTGAAACAGACAATAATTCGTTGACGTATTTACTTCAGTAAGAGTATTTTTAAAAAAAGAAGTAAAAGAAGAGTTATTTTTTTTTATTTTCTTTGTTCCGCCTTAATTTAATTAGTATAATTTTTTTTTAAAAATTGTGCAACCCAGTTTAGCTACGCCCTTTAGTTATAGCTTTATTACTTAAATGTGATATTTGAGTAAATTTTGTAATTACTTTGAGTAAAAAATTGACGATTATCATTGAAGGAAATACTTCAATTATGGACATCCCAATGATATGAACAAATATTGAACCCATGCACAACACAGATTTTTCCTCACTAGTTTGTAAGAAGCCACGCTTCCAACAAGTTAACAATTTATATCTTTTTGCACACAATTGGTTAAATGTGTTAAAATATTAGTTACTATCTTTAGAGAATTAGCAATTAATTCTTATAAAAATATTTCTCTAATTATAGTATTAAATGATCTAATCATATAAATAGTTTTTACATCTTAATGTAAAAAATTTGAACTTCTTGTTATTTACTTAAACCTTTCAAGTTTCAACTCTTGCGGCCAAGCTTGTCCACGAGAAAAGAAAGATCGTCTTTCTCGTCCGGTGTTACTACAATAAAAATAATTTTTAATGATAATAAATAGGCACATTAATAAAGAGTGTTAAAGTTTTACGGACATTAGCTAAGTGTCATTAGATCCAATGTCGCTAGACGCTTTAGGGACATATATAAAGAGTGCTAATTAGCGCTAAAAATACATATTTAGCGGCAATTAAGCTATTGCGATTAATTAATGGGAAAATTGTATATAATAATAAACTATTAATTCAAATTAAATGCTATAAACAAATGCTATATACATTTGCTTTTTATAACAACGCAAATGTATAAAATGTGTTTGTGTTTGTATAAAGTGAGAGAAAATTGTATATATACATATATTTTCGTTCCCTCTCTCCCCTCTCCCAGATCTCGCTCGCCAGTCTCTCCCTCGCCTCTCTCGCTTATACAAACATAAATGTATAAATTGCGTTTCTATTTGTATAAAGCGAGAGAAAATTGTATATACACATGCAAATACATATATCTCCATCCTATACATTTATAATTATACAATACAAATATTCCCCTGTCCAGTTTTCTTTTGCTTTCTCTCTTTCTCGCTTTCTACAAATACAGATTATACAATTGATCTTTTGTATATGTATACCGAAACAGAAACATATTATATACAACTGCTTTCTTTTGTATATGTATAGCGAAATATATACATATGTTTGCTATGAAACACAATTATGCAAACTATAACTATAACATACAAATATAATTTTTGTATTTGCTATACGTGAAAGTTGCTCTTAATTAATTAATTGGTGCTAAAGATGGTTTTGGGTGTAGTGGTCTTCCCTTTTGCCTTGAGTATCCACTAAAAATGCTGTTCCCAATCTCCTTCCATGTCATTTTTTCTCTACATCCAAACTAATATTCTACTCCACTATTGCTTTCAACATTAACTCGCTATGCTTGTTGGTCGAGATTCAAAATACCCTTCTTCTCCTCTCTTTAAACTGAGAAAGAAGAAAGAAAAACCGAGTCTTGCAGATCTGCTACTTCAGATTCATCGAGTTGGTTGTTGCTTAATTATATTCCTTCTCATAGTTTTGTGTGTCTTTTTTGGAGATCTCAATGTTTTTCAGATTCTGCTATCATCGTCAGATGAAGGAGACATCATTAGCTAACTTGTCTTGCAAGGTTTAGTCATTCGACCCTAAAAGCGTAGAAAATACTTATTTGATGAGCTTGACAACAAAGAGTAGAGGCGAATGGTTTGAAAGTAGATGCTAGTGGTTCAAATTATGTATTAAGCCAACCCATTCTTTGTTTCTTTTTATCAGTAAAGAGGTGCCTTTCGCTCTGTTCCAATATAACATAAATTTCACATTATCCCAAGAAAAATACTGAGTATCACTTAACTGAAAATATATAAATCTTAGACGAAATCAACATTCTTTCTTCTCAAAGCAGGGGTATGTAAGAATATGAATTAGATTATATAGTGTGACATCCCAGTTGAGATTCATTTCATGTGCACACGTTTAGTTCCGTATAAAATGAAAGAAAAATGCATCAGGTTATATATGTAGTTGCAAATTTGTATGGAATGAATCCTGGTTATCATCTCCACTTGTTACTAGCACTAAGTTCTACTCGTGTATATATATATATATATATGTGATTTTTTGGTTCAATGAGCAGAACCTTAATATGTTTTATGAGGTAATGCTTTGAAAAGGACAATAATATTGTATAAATTTTCTTTTGTATGGATATGAAATCCTGTTAAACCTAAAAATAAGGAACCATTCTGTTTAAGAAAAACAATGCTAGTAAGTTCTTGCTTTTTCGATGATACTAAGTTTTATCGAGACTTTGAAGTTGAGCATAAGTTGGTACTCATGTTGATATTGAGCAAATTTGGTTCATAATCGATGTTAACTGCAGGTTTTGAAAACCTCTTCATTCTTAGCTTTGAACGCCTCCTGATTTTTGTCCTGTGTAGAAGGTAGGCATTCTATTCAACTAAACACCAACAAAAAAGAAAAGTAATTATTGTCATTCCAAACCATCAATAACAAAAATCAATAGGCTGATTCAAGTATCTAACCTTCTCTACTATACCATAATCAGAGTGAACCCTAGAAATCACAAGAAGAGAGAGAGATCGCCAGCAGAGAGCATCTAAGACTAAGTTTAATAAGTGATTTTAGAATATAAATTGGTGCAGTTAGTTAATTGCCACTATTCTGTTGTGGTGATTATTTATTAAAAATTTAAAAAATGTTGAGTGGAGGTGCAAGGCTCAAATGACTTGAATTGACAATCTCAATTAAAATAGATATCCAATTGTTGGGATTGGATCCTGTCCGGTAGGCATCCCCTCTAGTTTGTCCAGTGGGCCTTTAAAATGCTTACACGTGTACAGTTAAATGTTGAATGGACTGGATTAATTTTATTAACTAAAACCTTCTAACCACAGTTAATAACCTCTGCATACACCAAAGAACAAGCAGGTATGGCCCATTGGAAAAACTGGATCGGAGGGGATGCCTATTGGACAGGATTCAATCCCCCAATTGTTGGAACATGAATATGAGAAGATATTCTAGGAATCGATCCTGCTGGAGGAAACTAGTGGTACAACCACAACACAATCATAATGAAAAGTTGGAAGAAGTAGTGCAAAAGAAAGTGCTCAAGCTTTTAGATGCAGGAATCATCTTCCCTATTCTAACAGTACTTGAATTAGTCCAATCATTGTAGTACCAAAGAATGGAGGCCGATGACTCTGGTGAAAAAACGAGAATAATGAGTTGATCCCGACAAGAACAATATTAATATTATTAAGATGGGAAAACAATGTAGTGCACATAACACTAGAAAACTGGATAGTATAGAGCACAATGGGACTCATCCGAAGGACTTCATTATACAGTTGACACATCATTTTGCAACTCAATTATTCGTTACCTCTATCGATACCTTTAAGCAAAAAAATGCAGAATTTAACAGAATGAGACACTTAAGCAAACAATTTTGATGTGAAAGTTGCTAAACTAGGAATATAATTTTATTGCACAATTAAAACATATATATAAGAAACAGATGGGCTAAATGTGACAACGTGATTAGGCTTAGATTATTTAAGCAGGTTCAAGGCTTTAAAGATGCTTCTAACAGAAGGGCAATATCCCAGAAAATGGACGAGAAAATTAGATGTACCTGCTGAAAGATTTCCTCCGCGTTTTTAATCATCTCCTCATGCATATCCCAGGAGTCATCGCCATTTGGACTGGTCAGACAAAACTGTTCCACTTTCTCAAACTGGTGGACTCTAAATATTCCAAGTGTGTCGCGGCCATGTGAACCAGCTTCCTTGCGGAAGCATGTATAGTAGTATCTGTTAAATTAGGTCTTAGGCCTAACTCACACCCCAAAAGCTAACTCAAAGGGAGGAGGATTGCTCAAACCTTATAAGGAGTCCACCCATCTCATTAACCATCGATGTGGGACTTTTGTCATTCTTTAACACCCCACCTCACGCCCAGTGCTTAGCATCTGGTGCGTGGGCAATTTTGATTTTGGGGGTCCTAACATCGAGTGAGATAGACCCTGCTCTGATACCATGTTAAATTAGGTCTTAGGTCTAACTCACACCCCAAAAATTAGCTTAAAGGGAGGAGGATTGCCCAAACCTTATAAGGAGTCCACCCATCTCATTAACCATCGATGTGGGACTTTTGTCATTCTTTAACAGTATCCATCATACCTGGTGGATGGCATAGATAAGTCCATAAAAGCCAACGACAATAGAGGCAATAGAGGACAAACTTAATACAACATTAAGATCAAACGAAATACCAAACATATATAATATTGAATATCACATATATACTTCAACAATATACATTTATTAGTTGGTCCTCTCATGGAACCCAAACCTAAACTGTTAGCATACCGGAACGTGGTATTCGATTCAATGTTTATGCCAGAAAGTGGCAACCGATCCCATATTTATGCCGGAACGTGGCAACCGATCCCAGTTAGTTATACTGGAATGTGGCAACCAATTCCAATTAGCTATGCCGGAACGTGGCAACTGATCCATTCAACACACCACAATCACAATCACAAGTATATTCTCAATAATCATACAATCAAGAAGTGATTCATGGCATATAGTTATTCGTTCGTACTCATACAATTAGTGTGATCAACAATGCAACATTCACATACATACATGCATCATAATGAAGCAAGAACAAGCATATATCACACATCTTCTCTTTCCGGATTCTTTCCGCTTGTTCTAGGTCTACAAACGATTAATATACGCAAGGATCAACAATCAAAGGTCCAATTATCCGGATTATAACAAACTCAATAACCATACACCAAACCATTGATCCCCCATACCCAGGTTAGGGCTTTTTCCACCATAATTCTCAAATCAAAACCCTTCCCCATTGATAATAACCCAAGAAAATAGGTTCTACAGATCGAAAAACGAATTAGGGAAGTTAAAATCTTACCTTTAGCCTCAAGAATGATGAAAAATTGTCAAGAACTTGTCTGGGGTTGTCTCCTAGATCTCAAAGTAGAAAAGTGCAGAATAAAGACGTTTTTGGGTTTTATTTCCGACTTAAGTTGCGTCGAACCCGCCACAACGGTCCTCACCCCTCCACAGCGGCCCCGCTCTGGCGGTAGAAATCCCGTCCCAGCAGTTTGCACGAAACAATAAACTATTTTAATTATTCCCAAAACCCCCATTTCACAACACACCTTCAATCAACGACACTCAGAAAAATATTGTTCACGCCAAGATCAATTTCGGGAGTTCTACTCGCCCGAATTCAATTCCGCAAAGTCGTACGGGTTCCTTAACCACTTGGCTATCTACTCACGTAAGTAAAATAATAATTAAATCTCTCATTCATCACCAGATTTCCCTAGTCCTCACTGACTCAGATTTCATTCAAATCTGGACTAGGTTAGGAATTCCCAAGTTACTACCAAAAAGTTTTCTAGCCCCAATTCTTTCTCCATTGGCTTTTTCCTAACGACGAAATCAAGTCGTTACATAGCCTCAATCTTATAAACCTTCCTTGCACTTCATGTGTTTGATGTTTTCCACGTGATGAAGCATTTTTGAAGTGAATTAGTATAATCATTAAGAATCAATAAAGAAAATAGATCGTGAATAAATATGTAGAGTCTAGTAAAGAATACCCGATAAGATTATGACATATTTATAATTCTTTAACCTTCAATGGTTTTGGTGCTCGTATTCTTTACCATCACCATTACTATTACTAGCATCTAAGACCAACTATTATCATCACCATGGTTATAAATTATCTTTATCATTACTAGCGAACATAAATATTTTATACTTTATCAAATAATAATTTAATTTTATTAAATTCATATTTTCTAATATTTAATTACTTTTTACCCGAGAAATATATATATTTATTATGTTTACAAATAAAAAAATTATACACATTCAGATGTTGGAAAACAAAGTCTTAATCATCTAGTGTTTAGATCTAGAGAAAATATCTTAATATTCAGATGCGAATTAAGATTCAGACGTTTTAATCTTTATGAAAACATATGAGGTCTAAGTCTTTAAAAAGGGGTAAAAATGTCGAGCAATTTTATATGGACATTTTCGTCTTTCAGTTTTTTATTTGATATTTTCCCACTTTGAACATTTACTATATGATAAGCTTTTTATTTAATATTCAATTAATTAGATATTTTATAATTTTTTATTGAGTGGAGGGGTAAAATGGTAGTCCAACTTTAAAGGTTGGAGCTTCTCACTTTTAATAATATAAATATAAATATAAATGATGATATGATATATAATATATGATTAATATAT
>JAJOOH010024626.1:0-11206 GCA_029582605.1 Solanum gracilifrons
AAAACCCATCTTCAAAAAGACTCGACTGACTTTGTTAATAACACTACTAAAAAAAGACTCTTGTTCATTGCTAATAACACTACTAAACAATGTTAAAATTCGACTGACTTTGTTAGGTTGTCAGTGATTTTAAAGAAAGAAAACCAACACAATTTCGTCGGTTATTTTTCACACAAAAATACATAACACTCTTAAAAAGAAATTATTATTTTTGAAAAAGAATTATTTTTTGTTAATTTTTAATTTTTAACTAAAATTAACTGACACGTGTCGATTTAAAATAAGAAGTTGCAATTGAAGAATATATATAAAAATAAAGAAATCATAAAAATAGTATTTCATGTTAAAATGATACATAAAAAATAGAGTTTAAGAATTAAAATGGAACAAGGCTAAGATAAAGTGTCAAAATGAAAAATGTGGACAAGTTAAAGGGGTTGTACATGTGTTTGGCCTTGATTAAAAGTTGAACTTACTTTAATTTGCCATGGGGGACAAGCTTAAGAAAGATTTAACTTTGGTTAAGTAAATTCAAATTCACTCATTTAACTTTGAGGGTGACGATTTCAACAATAAAAAAAAGAACTTTCTAAGAGCTTGAAACCATCAAACCAAAACTTATTCCGATTAAGAATGAAGAAATTTCAAATCATCGTTAGATTCCATTACCCTTTGACATATATTGTGCACACATAAGAACTCCAGAAGAAGTAAAAGACAATATCACATTTGACATTCCCACCATTAACATGCACTTTAATTAATTTCCAAGTAAACAAGTGGAAGTGGAATTAGAAGAAAAGGGCCAAAAATTTACTACTACTAAGAAATATGAAACATCGAAAACAAGTCTCATCACCTCACAAGACAGAAATAAGGTCTATCTACGTATATTCTATCATTCTCCAGACCTTATTTGTGAAATTATACTGAATATATTATCATTGTACCCAGCTAATTAACATACATAGTTTTCGAAATACAAAATAAGTACTTAATTACTCAATATCTAACATTAATATTAACAAAAATACCTAAAAATAATGGGATTTTTTTTTTTGGATCTAGGGTTTTTTACCAAGTGTATGCTTGTTGTTATGCATCCAAACTTTGAACACTTGCCTTGTAATTCCAGTCTCATTGCACAATTGCTGCACCAATTCTTCATCTTCCCTTTGTATCCTCCACCCTAATTTATCAGCCAACTCTTGCATTTTCTCCTTCTGTACTTGGCTAAATTTTGTCCGAAAACGCTTCTTCGAACCTATTAAAAGATATAATTAAGTAAATAAAAATATTTTTATCACCATTACCACTTATTAGGACCGTTGCATTTTGCATCCCTAACGTATATGTCCTCTTTTATGATTCGCACCTTATAGAGGTTGAATATGAGAATCATCAATTAAAATAAATACAATTTGCCTAATTTAAAAGATGGAACTCCAACAAGGAATCTATTGAAGAGTTGGTGTTGGTTAGCCGAAAAACAAAGTTTATCTAGGGTGCGAATCATAAACTTCTACAGAGGAAATTAAATACGTTAGGGGTGCAAAACGCAACAAATTAAAACAATTATAGTATAGTCGTAGTCTACCACAAATAAAGAGGCGTATCTAGAGGGGTTCCGTGGGTTCGAACCCATGCTTCCCTCTCTAGATTATATATAGTAGTGTTATATTTTTAAAAAAATATTTAAATATAAAAGTGTGAACCCACGTTAAAAGTAACATATAATAATACGATAAAGATTGGGTGCACCTCTTTAAGCAAATATAAAAATTTGAATCTTATATCTATTTTATTTTTGTTGCTAACACCCCTCAAAGTGATTATCGATAGCACTTTTGGCGTTTCAATCAATTTTTCTTTTATTTTTTTGATTTAATCTTTCAAACTTTTCAAATGTCCTAAAAAAAAATTAGCACGGTATAATTTTTATTTAATTAAATCAAATGTGTCTATTAAAATTTAAACTAGTAGTATTATATATGTTGGACCTATAATTTATAAAGTTTAACAGTTCAATGTTAAGAGCGTAAAGGTTAAATCGATCAAATTTATATCTTAAATACATTTTTTCGTAATAATGCACTCATCCTTGCGAAATCTTAAATACGCCTCTGACCACAATTTTTGTAGACAAACTAATCACATAATTCTATTTCATCGAGGATTATAGTTTAATTAGTCGTGTCATCTTACTTATAAAAAAAAAATTATAACTCTATAATGTTAAAAATTAGATAAGTTACCTGTTATAACATACATGGTGCACAATACTGACGATGTAGATAATTTAAATGTATAATTAAGTCACTTTAAACATTATACTTTCATCTAAGTGCCTTTTTGCACTATAGGAAACAAAATGTGTACGAAATTAATCATTTTTGGTAGAATTATTTTTATTTAATCGAACTTTATTATAGATATTAAACATCGAGTGAGAATTAAGAAAATAGAACTTTGAGCTAAGAAAAATTAGTACCTCCGCTATAATTTGGGTTGGAAATGTCCTCCTGATCCTCACGATATCCACCGGAAGTCGACGGTAAAGCTAACGGCCTCTGATGTGGCGCCACGTGGTACTGTAAATACCCACAAGGTGGCGGTAAGGTTCTGTAGTAAGTCGGCAGCTGATTATGTGAGTGGTAAACAAACGGAACCGGCTCACCGCCGGTGGCGGCGGCGGTGAGAGGCGGCGGTGCAATTTTCCGGTGGAAATTGCGGTGACAGTTACAAGCGGCGCATTTGAGTGAATCAATTGAGCCGTCTTCGCCGGCGGGGAGAAACTCGCCGCAGCCGTCTACGGCGTGGCCGCCGATACCGACGGCGTGGTTTTTTAGGCACTCTTTGTATTTTGGCTTGTTGTTGGTCCAGAGCTGAACGGCTGTTAACGGCTCGAGCTCGAGTTGAGGACTCGTCGGCATTTTTGTTGTTGAGTCGGAGTTGTCGTTGTGAGTCGGTGCAGCTGCTATTTCTTCATCTCTTTGTTTCTCTTGATCCTCAAACTCCATAACTTTCTTTAGCTAAATTTCCCCACTTTAATCATATGGAGTGTATAAATAATGAAGGTTATCTCTAAGTTTTTACGAGGTTTTTTGAAAACAGTCTTTTTATCTCGAAGAGATAGTGAAAAGAAATACATATACGAATTTATCTTTTTTCTACTTTATAAGATTTCATTTGATATATTTTTGTTATTGTATTTCTATGATTCTTTTCCAAAGTCGGTTGATGAAAATACTTTGTGCATTGAACTATCATTTTTCCCTGAATAAATGTTGTTGTTTGTATTGTTTTTATTTGTCATATTTTACTTTTCACAAGTTAATATGATTGATTTTTAGAGCTAAATTTAGATATTTGAGAAACTATATGAAGAGTATTATTTTTTGTGTCTCAATTTGTGTGATGTAATTTTACTTGATATATGGAGTTTAAGAAAAAAAGAATTTTTGAAATTTCTAATCTAAAATAAGACATATATGTTTGTCAGTTCGTGTGATCGTAAATGATTTTACTAAGGATAAAATAAATATTTTAAAGTTAAATTGTTACTCTGACTCTCTGTCTCAATTTATGTGACACATTTTTTTTCAAGAGTCAAAAGTTAATCTTGATCAGAAATTGTGCATGAAATCTTCAATTTTTTTGAGATTAAATTTATATATTTGTAAACTATGTAAAAAGTATTATAAATCACAATAATTGTCAATCCAAAATATTTAAAAAATATATGAAAAAAATAAAATTATTTGAATCTCAAAATCTAAAAATGTATCACATAAATTGAGACAGCGAAAAAGCTAAATATATAAATGTATCATTTTTTTTAGATAGACTTATAAGAAAAATGAATCATACAAATTTAAACAAAGAATATAATCTTGCTCATATTAATATAATAAAAATGTATTTTAAAATATCAGTCAAAATTTATACTCCAATTTGATTTTCAAAAAAGGAAACGTAACAAAGTAAAAAGTTACCGGCAACTATGAAATGCTGGTTTTCCTTGTAAATTTCTGGATTTTTATTTATTACTACTACTGTATGTATGCAGTAACTAATTTCTCAGTTGAATTGTGTAGTGGTAGTTTTAATAAAAAAATAAAAATTCTATATCATATAATTATGCCGTGATATTTGACTAAACACATAATTTAAAAATAAGAGTTGAATTGTGTTTACATAAATAAATATAACATTGGCGTTGGTATTTATAATTGTCCGTTGAAATCTAATTAAGATATTTATAAATGTATTATGCCTATTAAATTTTGAACAAATTTTATACTTATTTTAAGAAATATATTTAGTGTATATATCAACTATTAATTTAGATCTAATAATTTAAAAGAAAATATTAGAATCTTATACTCCATCTCTGATTTAAAAAGAAGGTTAGATTTATAATATTTATGATTTAATTCAAGTCATAGACGTTTTTTTTTAAAGATCGTAACAAAATTCAGCTCGAGGCGAGGAGTCATTTACTTTTGCAATATATTTCACCTTCTATTTTTTATTGGATTACATATTTAATATTTGAATTATACTTTAAAACTCAACTAGTTTAAATTTATATTTAAATAATAATTTTTAAAATTCAACTTCAAAATATTTAATTAAATATTTACAATATTATCATTTCACCGTAATCTTTGATGATTACGTCTACATATTTTTATTATATTCATGATAAATCACATTCTTTCCCTTTTGCACAATTGTACAAAGCTTGAAGATCTCTCTTCCTTTCTTCCATTTGCACAATAAATAATGCACGTTATCAAGTTTTGGCTTTTTCCTATGTAAAAATATCACACTTTTCTTAACCTAAAATTTCCCAAACTAAATATCCCTAATCTGAACCAATTATGTTGTTCATATACCAACAAATTTATATATTTGACTTTTATTATTTTCGTACTTATTTTTTATTTGCTTTATTTGAATCAAGGGCTTTTAAAATTATTTTTTTATGTTTATAACGTAGATTTTGTTCTCTTCAAACCTTATTTATACTAAATAAGTAATTATTGTTATTGTTAATTATAATATTACATATAGATTCAGACAAATTCACTAATTTTTATTGAGATATTGTATATTTATATTAAATTTGTAATAACATTTAATTGGGACTCTAATAAATAAAATGAGTTATAAATTCGATGACATACAATATATATACCAATAATCAAAGCAAATTAAACGATCCGATCGAAAAAAAATTGTAAACTAGTGCCAAGAAAAGTATCCGATTATAGAGACATGCAATATAGGAGGAGTTTACACGATAAACCAATAATCAAATAATAATTTATGCTCTATATCGAATAAATCAAGTTCAAAAGAATCTAGTTATAATATCACTATCTCAACTGATAAACTTCAAATCTTGATTATCTTATATAATCCTTATCTTTTAAAAGAAATTATTTACTTAATTCAGAGATAAAATAAAAGTTCTTTTTTTAATATTTTTCATTCACTCAATATTTATTTTAAAATCTTAACTAATTCAAATTCGTGTCCGCTAAATTCAAACACAATGCAGAAAAAAAAAGGTACTATTTTCTTTAATTGCATGGGTGTTGATCACCTTTTTCATATTTCTAACTTCAGTTTCTCTCTCTTCGTTTTATTGGCCTCTAAATTAAAAATAAATATAATATTTCATCTGTTCATTTTAAATTCGAAGAGTAATTTTTTTCATACCATTTTTAATATTAAATAACTATATAAATTATAATCGTCAAATTTAATACTTCAAAACGTTATTAATAAAGACAATTCAAAAAAAAAAATACACCTCTACTTATAATTTTTATATACTATTAAGTTAACTAAAATCAAATAATATAAAACGGAACGAGCACATCCGAACAAATTGTTCATTTAATTTGACCATATAGTAAAAGTAAAAAAGCATAGGAGTGGGTTGGGTAGGGGGCCATAAATATTGTTGCTCAAGAAGAGCACATCAGTACACTGTGTTTTCTGCAAAGCAGCAGAGTACTCTACATTTTTAATCAAACACTATTTGATAAAAATTTATTCCTCGATGAGTTAATAAAGGCAAAAAAGTGTTATTTGCAAGTACATTTTTGTCGCTTTTAATTTTGTTATATGATTTAGTATAAATATTCGGTGTGATAGGTAATTAGAATTATTAGTTGCATGTTCAATATAGAAGTTGGGATAATCTTAGTTTTGAACCAACAATTCCTCACTCTTCCTAATTAAGTAATTTTTAGATATTATTTCTTGTGAGATTTGACTGGGCCCTACATTTGAAATTATATTTATAATAATTGGATTTAAGATTTGAATCTTAGGAATTTAATCAAAATAAGGCTATTATTGGATTTTAAATTAATGTTTGTACAAATGATTATTGAATTTTTTAAGACATATGAACCCAAACTAAACTTACTAAATTTTACCAAACCATTAGATATACTTGAATTATGCCCTTATGTATACACATGTTAGCGTAGTCGCAAAAGTAGTTAACACTACGCTAAAAATAATCTTTAATAATAATAATTTAATTGTTATTAAATACTTCCTCTGTCCCTATTTAGTTGTCCACTTTAGAAATGACACACACATTAAGACAACAATGATTAACATAGTGAAGTTACAATTTTACCCTTATAGTATAATTTACAATTCCAAAATAAATTCACTCAAGATAACTAATCAATGTTGGGAAGTTCATAAATTTATTTACTTTATTTATGATAACTTTATTTAAATAAGGGTATAATAGGAAAAAAATTATTGTCCTTTCTTGATTTGTCAAAATGGACAACTAAATAAGGACAACTAAAAGAGGAAATATGGACAACTAAATAGGGACGGAGGTAGTCTATATTTTTAGAGGCAGTTTAGCACTCTTTGTAAATATTGCTAAAACATATAGTGACATTGAACCCAATGACAATTGATTAGTATCGATAAAAAAATTAACACTATATTAATAAGCATGCTCATTCCGCTAAAAATTGTTTTTTTGTTGTAATGTCAGTTGATTGAGTAAGGGGGTTTAGGTTTAAAACTCTCCATTGCCCTTTCAATCAAGTTTGTCAAGCTCTGTGGGTAGGAGTGTTCATGATTCGATTTGAATTGGTTATTGGTTAAAATCAAAATCAAATCAGTATAAATGGTTTTTGAATTTTCAAAATTAAATCAAATATAATATATATTTATTGGTTTGGTTCGTTTATTCAGTTATAAACCAAACACAAAAAATAAGAGAAACGATTCACTCAAAATGAAAAAAAAGTCATGACAACAATCCATTTAAAACGAAAAATAGTTAGAACGACTAACATTATAGAACTTTCAATCATTAAATTTACTGTGAGTACAGCTTCAAAATCCATCATTTTGGCCTAGAAGGAAGAGACTGCGACAATTCTAATAAGATTTTTTAAATTGTTTATATAAATAATATATTATGTATGTATTGATAAGATATATGTATATAATTTGTTGATTTTATGCGATTATTTCTTCGATTTTCTCAAACAAAATCAAATTCAAACCACATACAATCGATTTTTAAAAAATATAAAACCAAATCAAACCAAATCCAAATAAACTTAATTTATGTAATTGATTAAATTTTTTGTTTTAAATCGATTTTTATCCAAATCGTGAACACTTCAATTTATACTAGTGTAATATTTACCTCACTTAGTGTTATTTAAAAGCTATTACACAAAAATAATATTTTTATAATATCCAAAAGAATAAGCTAATAGCGACTGCGACGAATTTTCTGGTCCACTAAAAATATACACACGTTAGTGTGTGCTCATGATAATATGTGATGTTAAGTGCATTAATTCTTTTATGTGTTTGTAGGTGAGGAGAAGAAAGAGATGGATAAACACGGATATTTCATGACATTTATTATTTTATTATTTTCTCTGTTTCTTTTTATATATCATCTTTACTATAAATAATTGATCTATAATATTTGTCATTTCACAAAATTAATGCATAAATTACAATATTTTTCTTATTTTACCCTTGTGAGTTATTAGCCTTTAAAAATATACATTTGACTAACATAGAAAACTAAATGAATAATTCATGTTCATTGGTCAAATTAATTAATCAAAATAAATAATTTCATATTTGAAACGTAGACTTAAAAAAAATTAAACAAGAATAGAATGGTAAACTTACTTAATTTTTATAATGTAAGTGAAATAAAAAATGATGACATATAAATAAAAACGGAGGGATATATTATAATGTGTCGGTATGTAGGAGATTGAAGACAGAAAAAAGGGGTTAGTTGTTGACTTACTTTCGAACTGCTATGCTACATTTAATGTTCTTCTACTTATTGTCTTCTAGTAGTAAATAGTTTTATCTACGCCGTGATGAAATAGTTGAATTTCGTCATTTTTAATTATAGATTTCAAGTTTAGTCTTTTAGAAATAAAAGAATTCTCGTTGAAAAGTGTTGTGCTTCAAAATGAATCTTGTAATATATAAATTTAAATTTAACTATGTTTGAATATGAATATCGGATACTTCTTTGTGGATAGGGTTTGAACCATTATCTTTATTTGCACTTTTGATTTTTATAGACATTTAAGTTATATATACTTTGCTCGATTCAATTTATGCGATGGTATTTGATTGGGTACAAATTTAAGAATGAAAGAAAGAAAGATTTTTGAATTTATTGACCCAAAACAAATCATAAAAAATGTGTGACTTTTCCTTACACATGATTTCATTTAGGGTAAAATAGAAAGTGTAATTTACTAAATATAAAAATATGTTATCTCTTTTTAACGAACTAAAAAAGAAAGAATATCACATGCATAAATTGAAACTAAGATAAAATATTTATTGGTTAACGATTAGAACATATTTAACCCCAACTATTTTCGGAGAATAAATTTTTGTTCCATTTTACATAGTTCTAAAATAAATCTAACTACCAAATAAAACACTACAATTGATTAATATAAATATTTTGCTATATTGAAAGGAATAGTAAGTTTGATGTGGTAGTTCATATTTTACTGTGCCTCCTAGTTGTTGTAATCATTTCATTTATTCTTGTGAATGTGATGTTAAATACTATTGGAAAAATTAAAGTTTCCAAGGTGACTTCTTGGTTATTTGAAATAGGACACTTTTTAGTTTAAAGAAGAAAAATTGGATGTATTTGTTGCTCCATCTCCTATAATAGGTAATGAATCAAATAATTTAGAAATTTGTGGTTAGGTTGTTAACAACAATGTTTATTTTAGGATTTCAATTATTTCTCTAAAATTCTTAATCAAATGTCTCGGGTTCAAACTCTGAGTTTGAAATCATTTTTGTTAGAAAGTATTTCACCTTATAATGTTAAATTATTCAACGCGAATCCAAATTTAATCGAAATTCAATACGTATATCAAACTAGGGGTGTTCAGGGGTTGGTTTGGATCGGTTATTGGTCAAAACCAAAACCAAACCAACTTAATCGGTTTTAAAATTATCAAAACCAAACCAAACCAAATATAATATACATTTATCGGTTTTGGTTTGGTTTTGTTCGGTTATTCGGTTATTAACCATACACAAAAATAAAAGAAACAATTCATTTAAAATGTGATCAAAGTGACAACAATCCATTCAAAATGAAAAATCGTTAGAATGACTTAAATTACTGAACTTTTGATCACTAAATTTACTATCAATAAAGCTTTAAAATTCACTATATTGGCCTAGAAGGAAGAGAAAATAACATTTTCAGTCTCACAAAGAATTGTTAAGACATTTATATACATGAAATTAATAAGATAAATGTTTCATCTTGGGAATTTTTGCTTTTAATAAGTAAATTATAAAGAAATTTTAATGAAAATATGTATAAGATCTTTAAAATTGTTTATAAAAACAATATATTAAGTATGTATATTAATAAAATATATATATATAATTCATCGGTTCGGTTAGGTTATTTCTTCGATTTTTTTCAAATAAAACCATAACCAAACCAAATACTATCGGTTTTCAAAAACCTAAAACCAAACCAAAACCAACTCAAATAAAATTGATTTTATTTTATTGATTTGGTTTAGTTTTTCGGTTTGGATCGATTTTTATCCAAACTGTGAATACCTCTATGTCAAACATATGAGGAAAAAGAAACTCGATTTTCAACTATTACATGTGTCCTTGTTTGCTCTACTCTTTATAGTCTTTTGAGCCTAAGGTCTATCTATGCATGGAAATCACTTTATAGACTTATAAGCGTGGATGCTACGACAAGAATTTAGTACTCCCTCCGTTTCACAAAAAATGGTCTAGTTTGATTTGACATGGAGTTTAAGAAAATAAATAAGACTTTTGAATCTTGTGGTTCTAAATTAAAATTATGTCAAATGTACAAAATTGCCCTTTAATCTTGTGGCCTTAAACATGTCACGTGAAAAATTGAAATTAAAATGTTACAAAAAAAAAAAGAGGTCAATCTTTTTTAAAGAGACTAAAAAAAAAGAAGGTCATTCTTTTTTAAAAGGATGGAGTAATTACTAACATGCTAGATCCAATGAATCACATCACGTTCTTTTAATAAAATTAGTTTGATGTTTGTAGGATGATTTGCACTGTCAAAATAGTAGCGGGATAAATAGGTTTATTGGTGCTATTTAAAAGTTAATTAGTTATAATTCTAATATAAATATTGAACACTAAGCGAATAAAATCATAAAAAATACTAATTTTTTGTTATCATGATGAGTGGGGTTCGGGTTTGCTCTAGGGTGATCTCCACAAGCAACCAGCAAGGGTGGATGCAAACTTACAACAAATAATAAGTCTGAATTCATAATTTTGAACAAATACAATAGATATAATACTAAAATTCACAAAATTTAAATTCTGAAATCGCTAAATGTCAATTTAGTAATTTGACTTTAGAGATTCATGTTTTGTGGAAAATGAATGCGAACATTGTTGATTCTTCTGGAATGTTGTGGGGTTAAAAAAAAAACAAGAAGAAAATTATTTTTTTAGGAAAGAGATAGGGTTTGTTGGGGGAATGGGGGTTGGCGGAGTGGAAGAAGGGGAAGGGGGTTCTCGAATGTGAAAATGATTTCAATTTTATGAAAGAATTAAACGATGAGTCTTTTGAAGTGAAATCTCATGTACGATTCTATAAAGTGAGTTA
>JAJOOH010024629.1:0-11041 GCA_029582605.1 Solanum gracilifrons
GGGGAGTAGAATAGCCCCCTCCATTAGTGAGAGTCTGTTGTGCACATAACTTAAGAATTGGAAAATGTTGAATACTAGTTTCTTCGTTATTTTCTCTGAATAAATTCAGCCTTATCATAATTCTCTTTTCTTTGCAACAGAAGCAAAATGAATAAACTGAGACTAACAATAATGTAGAGAGATATTAAACACCTAGCATACTAGATGTTTTCATTAATGACTAGTTTGTGACCTTAATCAACTTGGCAGCTTCATAATTAGCTTGATTGTGTTGAGTAATCTTAGTCAGCAAATCTGTTTAAATCAACCTCATTCACAACTTTAAAGAAACACAGCAGACAAATTAGTGCAAGGAAATAGCTCAAAGTTTTCCTAAATAATGAGCAATCCCACTTTGGTTGCAATATGAACTAACTAAAGCAAATCTCTTTCTAATAGTGATTGTTTTCGCTCGTGGTCTTGACAAACGACAACAACAGCTGCGCGTCAATTCCAAGCAAGTTGGAGACGGCTATATGAATCCTCACTGCTCTTGACCAACAAGGACTGAACTTTGAATCTTCCCTGACTCAACACATAGTATTGTAGTTACCAAACTGGAGACCTTGTAGAGCAATGTTACGCATTCCATGCTCGAGTCCATATGATGGAGCCCCTCGAAAAGGCATGGCCATCAGACCACCACTTGATGAGTTGAATGTTATGTCTGATTCTTGATTTGGTGAATTATACTCACATAGTGTTTTTACCATGCCATTCATTTTTGAATGCTGTTGTGCTTGTTGAGAAGGGGCAGATTTATGATCCTCAGGGGAAGTAGACTTGGATTCCGTAAGATTGACAACTGTGATATCATGTATGCTTGATCTCCTTTTATCTTTTCCACCGGAAAGCTGCCTAATAAAGTATTTCTGAGCATGGCTAGCTACCTGAGTTGGAGTTCTTGTGGTCACGAAATTGCGTGAAATATTTCTCCAGTCTCCTTTTCCATACTTTTTCAGCCCCAGCAGAAATTGCCTGGGAAAAAAAATATAGGAAACATTATAACTCATGCACCACGACAACTATCCTTTACTACTATATGCCCAATCTCAAGCAAGTTAAGCTCGGTCATATGAATCTTTACTAACCAAGTCGACTCATTCAAGACCAATACTATAAAAATTACAAAGTAGTAATTGATCTTTTCTATAGTTTCTACCGACATATAAATCTCTAACACGACTAAAAGATTCCTAAAAATCATGGAAACCGAAGTAAATGTACCAACAAGACAAACATATTTCCAAACTTCCTCTTGAAACTCAAATTTGCTAAAACTTATTCATATTATATAAGTAACTTTGCAGATCACTCTTGCTGAATCCTAAACACATTTTTATAAACCATGATTGATGTTGTGTTTAAGAATCTACATTATCTAAATGAAATTATAGTTCAATTACAACCTTATATCATTATGACCATGTTCAACTAGAAAGTTAAAAACTTGAGTTTTTATCACTTAAAAGCCACCTCGTGAGCGAAGGAGATCGTCTCTACAATAGTTAGTCCTTTAACAATTCAGAAACATTTTTATAAGGAGAATCAAAGTATTGTTCGATCTAGAGCGAATTATATAGAAAAAGTTTATATGATTAGTAAACTCACTTGTGCTCTTCTTCAGTCCATGGCACACCTTTCTTCCTTTCATGTTCAGAAGATCGATTGGACGAGCCTCGTTTCCCAGATTGACCATAAATTTGCTTGAATCCATGAAAAGCATCTTGATTATTGACCCACTCTAATGTGAAAGAATTACTAGTAGTATAGCCAGGTACTGGTATTAGCCCTGCCTCTATATCACTAATATCTTCTACCAATTCTCTATACTGTTTGATCACATCATTCACTGTTTTCCCAGGAATCATTGCTGCTACATTATACCATTTATCTGGTGTATCTTTATCAAATAAAGCAAGTGCTTCTTCAAACACTTTGTTCTCTTCAGGTGTCCATCTTGTTTCCTTGTTTTCCTCAAACAACCAGCTTGAATTCTTGATGTATGTTGCAGGGGATAGAAATCCCATTTCTCTATTCATGTTTTCTTGATCATGTATAGTGGAAAACACCACCTAATAAACAACCCCTTTTGGTTATCTTGGCAAATGATTGAGAAATGAGGAGTCTTTTTATTATCTCACTCTCAGAGGCATTTAATCAAACACAAAAAGGGCATAAGAAGAGAATCTTGATTTATTTATTTATTTTGAATTTTTTTTTTTCTCAAGGTTGAGGAATCTAGAAAAGACCACCCCCAACTTTCCAAAACCCAAGGAAAATTCTGAAATTTGTAATAAAAAGTAGATCTTGTTTTATGATTTATCAAAAGCTCATCATAGCTAGAAATCCAGAGAATAAAACTCATAAACCCTCTTATATATATAAAAAAAGAAACAGTGACAGCAAAAAAAGAGAGATTAAAGAATGAAGAGAAAATTTATTGTAGAAAAATCAAGAATTGATATCAATGAGAAAAAGAGAAAGAGCCAAAGTGATTGATTAATAAGGTTTTGAGATGTTATTGGCTAAAATGGTGTTTGTGGGGTCTTGTAGCTAAAAGAGTTTTGTTTTTTTCTTCTTGGTGTTTAGAGAGAGAGGGAGACATATAATGGCCTAGTTGGATAGTACTCTTTTACCCAAAAAGGACAATCTATCATTGTTGTTCAAGAAAATAAAAATGTTCTTCTTTTAAGAGTTTGTGGGTGGTCGAGTGCTCGAAGCATCTCGTATTTATATAGAGTCGGATGGAGTAATGCACTCTAATATAAATGTTAATAACTAATTTTATGATTTGAATCAATAACTTTTACATTGCTTCAAGGCTTTAATAAAAATTTGTGCAAAGTCGAGTGTTCAAAGTATCTCGTATTTATATAGAGTCTGGTGAAGTAATACTTTTGTATGTAAGTATTAATGGTTGTTTTTATGATTTGAATATGTAACCTATAGATAATATGAAGACAGTTCTATTTTGCTTTTAAGGATCCACTAAAAGTTTGTGATGGATACTAAATATTCATTCGTTCTTAATTAAAAAATTTGGATATGAACTCTTGATATGCAGTTGTATTCAAAAGGGAAGTTTTACCCTGGTCTTAAAGAGAATTTTTCTAGTGTGAAGTTGAATTAATTGAGTCTCAATGTAAATATCGAACATGTAGGAAAATAAAATAAAAGAGTTGCATTCGCATTCATTATCAAATATTAGACATGTATTTTCAAACACATATTTATTATTTGACTATGTTTGAGTGTTATTACAATAACAACATATTTTGTATAATCTCATAAGTGGATTTTGGAAAGGAGAGGGGATAGTCATATCTTATTTTTATATTTGTGGGGTAAATAAACTATTTTTGATTGACCCTCAATTTAAAAAGAAAGTTTTTGAAGCAGGATTACAAAAAGAAAAAAATGACAGTAAATAGCTAGATATAAAGTAAATGCAATAGTAAATAGTAATACCTCCTCATTCTAAATGCATAATAGATAGAGTTTTCTCCTCCTTTTAGTTATTGCAGACCAATCAACACCTTGAATAAGGAGTTGATTGATTAGCATAATAGGATCGGAGGTTAGATTTATGTTTTTTTTATATTTATTTATTTATTTTTATTTATGTTACCGTAAATAAATGAGTTAATGTAACATAGCATAAGCATGTTGCTACATGCATGTATCTTAGTGTAAGAAAAGGGTAATTCGAGGTACGAAATATTATATTGTCACGCAAGTTTGAAGAAAGGTTGCACTATAAGGAGGTGAATATAGAAAGTCTAGCATAATTTAAATATCAATAACTGATTTCATGATTCAATTTTGTAACTTATAAATCACATAAAAATAATTTTAATTTATCAATCATGTCCAATTTTAAAGGGTCGCTTGGTAGCTTCTTAGAGTTATACGGGTATTAATAATGTAGAAATTAGTTATGGAGAAATTTATGTATTATTTTATGTAAGTATTAATTATCCAAACTTTAATTATTTATGTATAAAATATTCCATCTTATACCATGCATGAAATTATTCATAAATTTTCTCATAACTTATACCTATTGTATTAATTATATAAATTTTTAAATTACATGTAATACCTAGATTTTATAAGAAAAGAAAATCTATTATATAATATCTAGCCCCTCCTTCTGCCTATCCCACTTCTTCAACAAAAAAAATTAAAAGAAAATGAAGAGTAAGGTGCCAAAAAAAATAAAATATAATTGCACACTCTGTCTTAAGTCAAAGAAATAAAAACCGTTGGTATTTCAATTATTATTACTCCCTCTGTTCCTAATTATTTATCCACTTTTCTTTTTATAGTTGTCCTTAATTACTTATTTATTTGACAAATCAAGAAAGAATAATTTTTTTTTACCTATTATACCCTCAATTAAATGATTAATTACTTTGAAAAATATAGAACTTTTCATCCACTTCATAATTAATAGGGATAAAATGATAAACTCATTATATCATTAATTATTTTCTTAATAGGTATGTCAATTTAAAAGTGGACAAGTAATTAGGGACATAGTGTATTTTTTTATTAAGAGCTGTCGGTATTCCTTTCCCATCAAAATTTATTTCAGATTTTTAATTCTATTTTATTAAAGTTTATGAATTATTGATCTTATGTCTGTAGGCCATCTTAATTATGTCAATGATTCTCAGTGCTTGACCATCAAAATTGGTGTTCTTTCTCTCATTTAATTTAAAACATTACGTTTTGTATTAGCTCTCTATCTTATTAAAATTATCGATTATTATTTTAATAAATCAAAAGAAAACTATTTCAATTATTTTTATTTTATTCTTTCAATTAATTTTTTTTTTAAAATGTAAATAAATTTATAAAATTTCTTCAAAGTTAAATTATTATTTTTATTTTATGATTTTGTAAGAAAGGTATAAAGAGAAAAACGGACAACTAATTTGTGACAGAGGGAAGTAATCAATTTTTATTTATTTACCAATGATGGTCCAATTATTAAGGACACTATTGATTTTTCTACCAACTTGGGTGGGGAAAGGGGAAGAAGTTCAAAATTGAATGAAATAGAGGAGATAATTACACTAATAAAATCACATGAAGAGAAGTTATCGTGAAAAAATAAAACGTTTCACTGTAAATATTGAGTTAAATACTTGAAATATTGATAAGTTAATTAGATTATTTTGCTTAGAGTATGTTTTCGGCTCTTGATTTTTATTGATTGATAGTCTTTTCCTTCTTTCTTTTCTTTACTTTTAATTGTTTTAATTACTTTCATCATTAGAATTAAAGGTAGCTAAGGGGTCATTGTCTTAAGTCTTAACCATCTATTAATAATATTTTTTTAATTAATTCTATTTACATAATAGTATCACGCGTTCATTGTTTGTACGTAATGTACGATAGTGGAATTTAGCAAGAATATTGGAAATAATTGAGAGGGTCTGATTTTGTTATTTTATTTATTTATTTATTTTCTGACAAGCTGTGAAGGGTTGCTTGGGAGTGGTTGGAACCATAAATTTCTAATTAAATGTGTTGTAGAATTTTATTTTTTTCTATTTAGTTAAAAAAAAAATGAAAAACAGAAGAAGAAAACAAACAAATAATAGCATTGAGGGTAGTTGGCTCCATTTGTAAATATTCAATTGGCAGCATTAAATGTTGATCTCCTTCTACCTTTTTTATTTTATTTTTCTTTGTTATATAAAATATATTGGTTACTGTCTTTTCTCATTTCTGAATTGTTTCAGTTACATTATTTACATATTATATTATTACAAAAATAAAAATAAAAAATCAACGAAAATCTTTTCGTCTTCCTCTATTTTTTTTTTTTTTTTTGTTACAAAATTAAATTTAAATCCATCAATTAAATTTACCTTAATTACTTTCAAAATAATTCAGGCCGACGGTATGATTTTTTTGTATTTGATTTGCTCCCATCTTAAGATATTCAAACGATTCGTCATATTTTTAACTAGTTTGATCGATGCATCACGATGGTCTTTCTTTATCTAGATTTAGAACTAGTCTCAACATATAACGATAGAAGTGGAGTGATAAAGGTTGAGTCCAATTCCTAACACTTCAATTACTCTCAAAATAATTCGGATTGACTACTTGATTTTTTTTGTATTTGATTCACTCTCTTCTTAGATATTCAAATGATTCGAACTAGTGTTATCAATAAATCACGAACGTCTTCCTTTATCTAGATTTAGAACTGATCTCAACATAAGACGATAGAAGTTGAGTCAGAATGCTTGAGTTTCAATTCCCAACCTTGCATTTTTAGAACATGTATTTTGATTTCAAGAAATTTTAGTGAACCCTAGAAAGATTGTGAAATTAGTCATCTGACTTTCCTAGTTATAATATTTACCCATTGGAAATCTTGATTTGTTATAAAACAGAAATAAATAAGTAAATAAATGGGAGTATTTCTTGTTTTGTGATAGTAGGTAGATCTATGTGTGTTGGAAATGAAAGAAAGTGGTATTTATTGAGTATTTTTCTAAAACAAATGTGAGTTTCCATAAGTGGAAAGATTCCTTACTTAACATCTTTTTCAAGAAAAGTGCAAAATGGTTGAAAATGGATTAGGTCATGTGATGTGGGCACAAATACAACTTGCATCTGCCCCTTCAATAGCTCATCTTTGTCTCCCCAATCAATCCACAACCACCTAATTTTAACTCCTTTTTTTTTTTTTTGAGGTGGTACATATAATAAACAAACATTTAAATTTGATTTCAATTGTTAAGTAATTTTGATGATGCACAACAGACACTTTAACTTGATCTCAATATATATAATGATAACTAAACAATTCAACTTATCTTTATTGTGTTTTGTGGACACTTAATGCTGATATGACATAAATTTTGAAGGTGTATTCTGAATGATCATGTTATAAGTGGGAGTGTTTAACTGATTAATCAATGGAAGCGATTTGAGGTGTCTAAATGTAAATATTCAAAATTAAAGTGATTACATATCAGTTGAAGCCAAATTTGAGTGTATGTTTATATGTTATGTTTAAAATAAAACTTATCCATACTAGTGTCCACATAAATCACATAAGTTTATTAGTAATAATTTACATGATTAATTATTGAAATACAAAAGTACGTCGTGTATTTATTTATTTAATATGTATAGCACGTAAGCCTTTTTTCGATAAATTTAAAAATAAAATACGATTCAAGTTAATACAAGGAGATTCATCGTCCCTCAAAAGAGTACATTTGAGGCGGGATCTCATTCCGCTTCTTATACGAATTTTAGTTTATTTTTATATCTCTATGTATATCTACATGTATCATAGTGTATATTTACTTGTATATCCATGAAGGTGATACATATCATGTATATCTTTGCATATTCATGAAAATCTATGTGTGATATACATTGATCTATTTTCGTATTTCGAGTTCTCTATTTTTAGTTTGTTTGGTAGGATTTGGCTATCCATGACCAATTTTTCAATATTATACTTATTGTTTATACCTGATTTTTTTTTATGTATATAACTATATATAGTAGATGTTACACCTTTCGACTTCTTTGTGTGTTTACTTCTTTATATTTAAAAACCACTTAATGAAAATCGTAGCTCTGTCGCTAGAATATATCAATATCCTAACTACATACTTCCCAACAAGTCTCTGATTACTATGTGCTTTTTAAGCAAATTAAACTGCATATAAGTTGTGATGTATTTCAGTAGGGTGAAATTTTACACTATAGATATAGTTTAACTTGTGATAGTATGACAATTACCATTGGATACTAGTTAATCTCTCGTAGAAAATATGAAACAAGAATAATCATAAAAAATAGAGGTATCATTAAACAAACTCTTCAAACTTTCATCATCAATCACAAGAAAAAAAAAAAAGAGAATACATTGAATAATACTCACATAATTATTAAAAATTGCTTGAGAAAAAAAATGTTTTCCTTTTTCACTTAACAAAATGAATACCATGTCTTATTGTGTCTCCTTTCTTTTTTTGTTTCTCATTGAGCAACATTTTCCCTATTTTTCTTTCCTACATTTTTTCTTCTTATGAAAATTTGTATTTGTTGAATTTAACTCCTTTCAAAAGAGACTTTTTAGCATTTTGGAAGATCTTTTGGAGGTGGCAAAAGTGACTCATTTGAACCTTTTCCATTATCCACAAGAAATGCCATTTTCAATCCCCATGTTGTGTGTATCTCTAGATGGCAATGCATAAACCAAACTCCTGCAATAAATTACAGTATAGTCAGACATCTCTATAACAGTAAAACATCTCATCATAATAACAAAATTTTCTTTTGAATGAACTTTTATGTTATATTCTGTATGACTGTATTTCGTTGTAACATACCAAAAATGATGTATGATGTATGTATTGTAATTTGTACCTGGATTGTCAGCGCGGAATCTTATGGCAACCCATCCTCCAGAAGGAACACCAACTGTATTCCTCTCAACAGGATCCACAAGATTAAAATTCTTAGGATCAACTTTTGGATTATAATTTCCTAGTCCTTTACCAACTTGATAGAAATTAAATCCATGTAAATGTATTGGATGGTTCTCAGGAGCTATAATTCCAGTATCCTGCAAGACTAATTGAACAGTATCGTTATACGACAACTTATAAACCTTAGTCCCACTCGTTGTGCCCATATTCGCGGGTGGTGTTGTGTTAGTATAGTTGTATACAAATAGAGGGTTCCCTGGAAAATCCGCGGTGAAAACTCCTTTAATCCCTGAGAAATGTGCTTGTAATAGTGCAATTGTTGGCATAACAAATGTTACATTGTTAATACTAGCCACAACTCTGCTTCCATTGCCCTGTTTACAACTTGGACATGGATTAATACCTAAACTTACTGTAAATAATAATGAATGATCAATTTTTATTGGAACTTTAGCAGGGTATTTTTTGGAATTTAAACTTCTTAAAGAGTCTAAAAAGTTGTTAGCTATAAGGGTTGCATTTTTTGGAGGTGTATTTGTACTAGTAAGTGTAGTTGAGGGATTATTTGTAAGTGTGGCAGAGTAATGTAATGTTGCAATTGCTGTTACATTGTCAACAGCAATAGGTGCATCCATAAATGGTGAAGCAACAACCATGTATTTGCCTGAATTTTTATTGGCATTGACAATTACGTTAGTCGTTTGGCCAGGGGCGATCACTATAGTGTCCGTTTGAAAGGGCTTAATGTATGTGGCATCGACTTCAACAACTGTCATTTTGTGACCAGCAATTTTGAAGAAGAGTTCTTCGTTGAGTGCAGCGTTGATTACTCGTAGCATGTAGGTTTTTCCTGGTTCAACATTTAACTTGTATCCACCTGCATATTTCATATTCATGGTACAAAAAGATGTTAATCAATCAATGAGCTAACGTACTTATATATACTGACAGTGTAATTTTCAACTTGTTATGTATTATATTTTTGACAGTGTATAAAAGTTAAACTCTGTAGAATTATGACCTTGTGAAGGACATTTTGAAACAGGACCAGGATGACCATTGATAGTGTGAGCATCAGAAACATTAGGTGCTAATCCTGATTTTATGGCTTCATTAATCACAGCTTCAGTATCAGATTTCCACCATTCAGCTGCATTAACAACAACAACATCATAAAAAATCCAGTCATTAATATTTTCCTTCCTAAATTAAGCACACATTAAAGTACCTCCAATATTAATTAATAGGCATACTACATAAACGCTTCCTTTAACTTGGCATTAGCTGACATCTATGCCCTCCAACTTTGGTTGTGCACAGTGGACATTTAAACTTGTATAAAACTGAACAAGTAGACACATGCCTCCGACATGTCATCCGATGTGGCAATTTGCATCCCACATGGCGTCTTACATGTATTATGCTACGTAGGACATGCATGTATAAGTTTGTTCAACGTTATACAAGTTTAAAATGTCTAATATACTTGTGCACGCCAAAAGTTGGAAGACATAGATGCCAGTTGAAGTCAAGTTAAATGACGCGTTTATGTATTCTGCCTAATTAATATTCCAAGAAAAAAAATTAATGTTGTTTACCTAGGATCACAACAGCTTCATGGTTTGGTTTTGGGAATGGATAAGGCACACCAAGTTTAGGCAAGATGACAATTGCACCATGAACAGTTGCCCTTAGCCACAAAATATGAGCATGCCAAAATAGTGTACCCCTTTGACCTGTGATTGTAAAGTTGTAGACATAATTTTGGCCTGGCTGAATTGGACATTGTGTAATATATGCTGGTCCATCTGCCCATCCTGTTCTAAGTTGTCTAATGCCATGCCTGTAAATTTAAAAAACCTTGATATTTAAACAGTCTAACCTCTCTATAACAATATTGTCAGTTTTTTTTTTATGGCTAGAGCGAAATGGTAATACTATATAACATGAAAGATTCTATATAGTAGAGAGGCAAAGGTGGCTCAATTGCAATTTTTTTTTTGAATTCTAGCTTTTTAAATTTTTTGGCTTCGTCACTGCTTATATTAAATATGACATGATTATTGTTTTTTACATTGTATACAAGAAGGTGATTAGTTCTAATTAAATATTAAATGACTTACCAATGTATAGAGACATTATACTTAACATGATTAACAACTTTGATAAGTACATTGTCTCCTTCCCTAGCATATATTGTAGGTCCTGGAAATTTTCCATTCACAGTAACAATGGACTTTGAGGAACAAAGTCTAGTTGTATTTTTCATTACCACCTGCAATATAAAAATATAATTCAGTAATTAATTTGATATTAATTATTATGAATTGGAGTAAAACTTTGGTTCATCACTATGTAGTTGATATATTATTTTGATTAACCATATGGTTTAAAAAAGTGATAATATTAATATGTCTTGACGTCAAAATAATTTCTTTTTATATATACTTTTGTGAAAGTTCGTTTGTATGGTGCATGAAATTGAACAATCGTTTTCCTTGTTATGCATGCAAAAAAAAAAA
>JAJOOH010024633.1:0-10826 GCA_029582605.1 Solanum gracilifrons
GAAATTCTATTGTATACATAAATGCTGCAACTTTACCAAATATATGCCTTTTCATTATATCATTTTTCAATTCTTCTATTTTTGCTCTAAACACTCTACTAACCAGATCAGACCTATTTTGTACCTCATCAGTCGATATAAGTTTTTCTTCTATTTCGGGCCAAGAAGGATTACATGTTATAGTAAAAAATATATCAGGTTTTCCAAAACGTTGCACTAATGCAATAGCATCCATATACCGTCTACGCATATCTCTTGGACCTCCAGTAAAGCTAAGTGGAAGTATGCGTTGTTTTCCTATATGTGAAGCTTCTCTTTCCCCCTTACGTAAAACATCCAAAATTTCATCTAACACATCTGTTTTAATTAAATCTTGATTAAAAAAAGCAAAGTCTAATCGTTGGCTTTCAATTTTTATCCATTTATCTACTACATATTGTTGGAATAATCTTCCTGCATGCAAGACTATATTTTCATCATCTCTTATTTGAAGTTTGTAACAATAATATTCACGACAAGAAATAGTGTCTCTTTTGTTCTTTTCTTTTAGTATAACTTCGGCTTCCATGTTAAGCAGTCCATCTATTGAACACATATTTTTTATACTTGGTAGTTGTTCTTGTTCGCAATATATTTGTGTTGATGTTCTTGAAGAACATTTAATTTTCTTAATACCACAGTGCCATCCACCTGGACCATATGGAAATAGCAATGGATATTGCAATGGATCATAACAACTGTAATAATAATTTACCAATTGACTTTTATCACTTTTTGTATATATTCGAATATGTGGTGTAGGAGTAGAATTAGTAATATCTTGTTCTACCCATATTCCTGCAACTTCTGATACTGTTGGTAAGTTATATATATGCTGATCTAAGCCAGAATCACACTTAAGTGCAATATAAAAATCAGATAGTTGTGGGACATCTACTAAAGATTTTAAAAACATAGAGTATGGATTAATTTTTAATATATCCATCAAAGTTCTCACAATATACTCATTTAATTTATTTGAACATCCCATTCGATTTCGTAATTCATTTTCACTATCAAAAAAATATAACTGAAGATTTTTTCCTTTTTTATCGGTAGGAATCAAGTCATTGATGAAATGATACATCTGACCTTGAACCCGAAAAATATAAATACCATTATTTTGTTTTTGCTAATTCTTTGTCATAAGTTACTCCAAGAGATGTGAAAGCAAATATATTATTGTACGTTCTAATGTAAGTTCTAAAATGTTTTGATAGCTCTGTATTTTCCAAATAAAGGTTCTTTAATTCTATTGGAATCTCATGTGAAGTTAATTGAACAGAACCATTGCTACAACAAAATGCAGACGGTTCATATTCAAATTTTTTGGCTTTACAAAATTGACAATTTGATACTTTTTTTAATTTGATATAATTAATTTCTGATGGCATAGTACTACCTATTTCTGATAGGAGCAGCATGGGTTCTCTCATAGTAAGATTAGAACTTTGTACAACAGAAACAATGGTGGAATTAGAAGATGATGCAGTAGCCAAATCATTATTCATTGAACTTTCAGATAAGTTATGTTTTCTCATTTCAGCTCTCTTTGCTCGCCGACGTGCCAGAAGAATCTCTTTTTCTTTAGATGGCATCAATCTGTATAATTCGCGTCTCGTAGCATTTCTATCCGCATTTGATTTTTGAAAAGCATGCACATTTTTATGCTTTATATTAGAAGCAATGGTGGAATTAGAAGATGATGTAGTATCCAAATCATTATTCATTGAATTTTCAGATAAGTTATGTTTTCTCCTTTCAGCTCTCTTTGCGCGACGACGTGCCAGAAGAATTTCTTTTTCCTCATGTGGCATCAATCTGTATAATTCGCGTCTCCTAACATTTCTATCCGCATTTGATTTTTCAAAAGCATGCACATTTTTATGGTTTATATTACTTGACATCTTTGGGATCAAAATAATTTTACACAAAATAATTATCTAGTAAATAATAGTAATAATTTTAAATAAGAGATTAGTTGAGTAATACTTACTACAGACTGAGAGAAAAGTGAAATACAGGAGCGAACAAATACCGCAACGAAGTGAAAATTCTGTAAAGTTAACAGTTCAAACCATATATTAAATCTAATAAAATAGGCATGTATAACACAGAAAAAAAGTAAAAAATGCTAAAAATATGAGGTTGATTTAAAAAGTATTGCAGAAGAAAATATGGAATGAAAATAGTAACAAACAACATATTATTTTTTTCTATTTAAGTCTCAATAATTGATAAGTAGAGAATAACAAACAAAAATTAATGTGCAATTTATGTACTGGAACAAAAGAACCAAGTTGTAAACTTCCTATGACAACACTGTATCAACTGGAAGTTTTATTGCCCGAAAAATTACTTTATGATTCATGTAACATACAATGTATCTTTCAACCTATGGGCTATGTTGCGCGAACTCTTCAAAAAATCAGTGGGTGCGTGTCAGATTCCCCAAATATAGTGTATTTTTTGAAGAATTTGATTCGGGCGAGTGAGCATACAGTTAAGAAGAATGAATGAGAAGAGAAGGATAGAAATGAAGATAACAAGACTACTGATGTGTTGATTGAAGGTTTAATCTTAAAAAAACAAAGAGATTGTTCCTAGTGATTCTATTTCAAATTTAAATTTTATGAGGTATTATAACTATAATGTGAGAACCCAAATACGGTTAATATATGGCAAGATTAGGTTCCAAACATAGTATGATCCCTTCACTAATTAATTAATTAATATATACTAATAATTAGAGAAGTATGAATCTAAGCCTCGCAGGTCTTGAAGAGCAAAAATTACATGTACAACTTCTTGATGAACATTGATATTTTAGTGTCTAATAAACATTTGATTTGACCATATAGAAAAAGCTTAACGATAAAAGCACCAGAAGACATAATTTTCTGGAGAGAAAGACAGTAAACACATAATAAAGAAGAGGTCGAAAAGCTTTATTTCTATTCTAATAAATTAATGTAGCAAGAGTGAGAAGAGGTCAAACAATTGTATCTAACTCCTAATTCAGTAGTAGCATAAAATCAAACAATACTTAGCTAGCCTAACCAATAGAAAAATAGACCGGATCAGCACTTCGATGCTGTTCAATAAGCAGAAAAACACACATGTATAGGCAAAGTGACTAAGTATAATGCATGGACACCTTAACAAATAGTGCTCCACCAGCCATCCAATACAAACACTACCAATTAAGCATACAAATAATCTAAGTGTAAGAGAAATCAACCATGAAACACCTGCACTTTGGGGATATTCACGTTATATTCCTATTTGCTCAAAGTTTAACAATTATTATTAGTATATTGGTAAGCAAATAGGATTTATTGGAACTCACATCTGTTTTCTTGAAAATTTAATTTCTACTATAACTTAAAGCTATATTTTTACTATATCATTTATGTCGGTTGTTAGGTATTCTTCTTTGGCAAGAATATTTCAGAAGAAAGCGACTGTCTTTGCTGTGATGCTTTAGCTATATAAGTGTCTCATCTCAATACTAAAGATGAAGGCTCTGTTATACCATTAAACACGAGCACAAGAGAACATAGAAATCTGAATTATCCATAATCTAAGAGAGAGATAATTTTAAGAAAATAGAAGATAGAAGAAAACACATAGTTCTTAATTTTTTTATCAATTCATATTTTTGGAACGACCGAGGATTGTAATATCCAATTAAGAAAGTGAACAGAAGCCATCTTTGAATATTTCAAAAGGATTGATTAAGAGCAAGAAAAAAGAAAACGACCTAGGGTTGTAATATCCAATTCAGAAAGTGAACAGAAGCCATCGATTAAGAGCAAGAAATAAGAAATGGTCACTCAAAATTGAAAATTGAAAAAGTTAATGGAAGAGATTTAAGCAAAAATGCGAATAAAACATACCTGGAAACACACAATGTTTTAACCCTTTAGTCTTGAAAATCTAAGAAAACTGATGCAAATGAGATATTTATTTATTTTCATTGGAAGAGTGGAGAAAGATGTAGATGCTTCTAGAGTATAAAAAAAATACAGCCTTAGTTTGAGCATGAGTGCACGGATATCAACAAATTTTAGTATAGTAGTTATAATTTGCCCTTGTATATTTGATTTAATATCCCTTTTGCCATTGGTCGTCGGTTGCCTTCACTCTTCTATATAGAAGAAATTACCAAAATTATCAGCTTAGAACAGTTGTACTTTCTGCTGTAAAATTATTAAATTTCCCGCATACCCAACCAAATTACTATTATTATGATGGCCACGTGTACTTCCTATCATGAAAAGCATAAAAAATATCATAAGTAGCCGTACTATCTAAAAATGGTGGGACCCATTTTTTAAATCAATTTATATTACATTAACACCTTACTTTTTGCATTAAAATAAATATAAAAAGAAACAAACATGATTTAAAATGTATCAAAAAATAAAAATATTTTAATTAGGGAACATAAAAATAAAAATTAATAAATAAAATGGATAGATAAATTAAATGAAATTAAAGTAAACTAAGAGTCTCACTAAATTTATAAATAAATAGTTTTAAATTTTTGTGTCACGACCCGAGCCTACACCTTGGACGTGGCCGACACTTGAGAATCATTTCTGGTCCCCAAGCGAACCCTCATCCTGGCTGACTACAAGCTGAAGACTAACTCAAACATACAAAGCTCAAAATTGAATAAAATTCATGAAACTCAAACACAAAGTTATAACTCAAATGATTTACTCTGAATATAAATAGTATTCAACTAGCCAAAAATAGGCAACTCAAGCCTTTAAAACATTTAACAAAATAAATTAACAGACTTCTAAAACTCTATTGTCTATCTATGAAGCTTCTAACTGACAATGATGGAATTTGGGACAAGACCCACGACATCCTAACAATTGATATAACTGAAAGTACAAGTGGAAACCTCCGGAAGCAAGGAGGCTCACCATAGCTAAATCAAACTCCATGTGGTATCAACGAATCTCCTGTTGATGACCCTGAATATCTGTATCTGCATCATGCAACAATGCAGGCCAAATGACTCAGTACGTGGAATGTACGAGCATATAAGGGGAATTCTAAAGCATAAACATAGGCTTGAACTTGATAAAAAGGAAACATACTTACCTCTTCTCAACTCACTCAATTAACTCAACTCATGAATAAGATACTCAACTCAAATATAAAATATTCAACTCAGTGAAATAAGACACAACTCAGTGAAGTACGTCTCAACTCAATAATAAGACACTCGACTCTTGGTACTCAAACTCTGGATACTTAACTCAATATAAAGCAACAATAAGAGATACAATATATGGAAAGCTTTTAAAACAATAAAAAGCAACTCAATGTATTGAAGAATACAATATACTCAATTTGTATGCAAGAATACAATATAAACTCTATTTGTATATGAAAATACAAGTAAACTCTATGTATATAAAAATACAAATATCTATGTGGGAGTTTCTCTAACCGACAACCATCACTATGAGCTATGTGATCTCGTCCACGCTGCCAGAACTATCCTATATTTTTCCAGGGTATAAAATCTCTCAACTAAGTGGATCCACTAGTCTATGCTAAAAAAATTAAGGAATCATCTAAAAAGTATGACCCTTTCTACCCACGTTGGCTAGATGGTTTATGGAGGCTGTGAGTTATCTGAACTCTCCCCCATATCGGTGCTCAATACTACTCCCAAAATATACTAGCTCATATGTTTTAAAAACATAACTCTTTCTTTGGTTTGAGATAATTACTCAAAAATCTATCTCTTAAAATATATGGTACTCAAACTGCTCAAAACTCTTTTGAAAATCCCAATTTTTTCTCATCTTACATGTGAAAACATTTTACTCTTGGAAATACTTAGTTCATATATATCATTTTAAATAAAATGAACTCAACTCTGCTCTCTCTAAAAAAACCATTTCAAAATCATACTATAATATAATCATTGATGACTCGGGAAGTCATACTGCATAAACATTGATGGTATATCTAGATACCATATTGTTTATACATTGATGGCATACTTGATTGTCATACTAATCATGTTTTAGAAAATTCTTTTCTCAAAACTCATCTTTACTTTCTCAAACCTTAATTTAAGAAATCAAGTGTTGACTTTAAAAAGTTTTTTTAAAATTTATAACTTAAATCATAGGGTTCATGTGAAATTATGAACATGAACGACTCAACTCAGAGATCTTAATTGCAATAAAGAACCTTAGTACTCAGAACTCAAAACTCAATGATACTACTCATCTCTAGACTGCTCAACTCATAAGGTTCATGCGGAATTATGGGCATGAACAACTCAACTCAAGTACTTCATGAGTAACATATAATAGTCTCATGATTAGGAATATAATCTTAAAGGGATTTGAAACTCAATACTCAAGACTTAGAACTTGGAGATACTACTCCTCTCAAAGATACTCAACTTATGAAGTTCATGCGGAATTTATGGGCATGAACGACTCGACTCGAGTGTCTCCATAACAATATGAAACTCATGTATACGACTCTTCTCATTCTCATACTTACTTCCTCAAAATTTAGCTCAAATCGACGGTTGATCTCAAAGGTGGTGGGACCCATTTTTAAAATCAATTTATATTACATTAACACCTTTACTTTTTGCCTTAAATAAATATAAAATAAAATAAGCATGATCTAAAATGTATTAAAAATAAAAATATTTTAATTAGGGAACATAAAAATAAAAATTAACAAATAAAATGGATAGATAAATTAAATGAAATTAAAGTAAACTAAGAGTCTCACTAAATTTTTAAATAAATAATTTTAAAATTTTGCGAATCAAATATTGAAGAGAAATAATAAAGTATTCTTCGTGTTTAATTTAAGTACATTAATAATGAGAATATTTTAATAGCACTAATATGCACTTCAACCAAGCGTTCAAAATTTTAATTACTACCACGAAAACTCCAGATGGCTCACATGCATGCCCCTTATTACGTGCTTCATGTTGATTTATTAAAATGTAATATAAAAAATATTTTATTTACAAATTCAAAATACAATTATTATATAACTTCAATACATATTTAATGCGCTTCGAGTTCAATTCAAAACTACTCAAATTTTATTCAAATAGCCTAAATTTTAGATTTACAATGGAGTTTTGACACTTCGATATGAATCTATTTTTCATAATTAATATTCCCTTTATTCATACTCCTTCCATTTCAAAATAAGTGAATCTTTAAGATATATTTCATAATTTTAATTAACAAAATTGTACAATCTTCATAAATAATTTTAAAAGTTTCTTCTAATTTTACACTTTATTTGAATTTTCCACATGTGATGAGATCAAGAAATTTTAATTGCTTAATTAGTATTGAAAATAGTTATCTTGATCAATGTTTAATCATTCTAAACAGTAATTTGACAATAATATAAAAGGATAAAAATGGAAAGTAATAGCTAATTAATGTATTAATAATCTTTTATTAAGGGGGTGCAATACTCCAACAATTCACTTATTTTGAAATGGAAGGAGTATTAAGTGAATTTTTGAACCTTTTTTTATTAATTGAATTGTTGAGACATTTTTCATTTTTCAAATTAATTTAATTGTTCAATTTTCAAGACTACTTTTAGAATAATCTTCCAATTTTATCCTTCATTAGGTAGTATTGGAATTAGTTATTAATTAATGTTTGGTTATTTTAATCATAAAATTGACTATAATTAATAACGGTAAAAATGGAAAGTTATGCTTAATTTATGTCTTAATCTTGTTTTCTTAAAGGGTGTGAAACACCTCAACAATTCAATTAATTTGAAATGGAGGAAATATTTTCTAGAAGATAAATTACACTAATTCCTTTGTTCTTATTTATATGTCGTTCTAACTAAAAGTAGACGCTTCTTAAGTATTTGTTATTTTGCAAAATCAATTTATAAATAACACTATTCTTCTTATTTTACCTTTAAAATAAAAAAAAATATCATAATTTTTTTATTATATCCAACACTTTGAATCATCAACTAAAGCTGCTCTCAATTTCATATAGAAACTCATCAACTTTCATAAAGTTACCGCGTTCTTCAAATCTTAGTGATGATCTCAGTCAAACTTTAAATAAATTTTCACATTATGACCTTTAAATTATTGTTAAAACAATAAATCAGAAAGGCAAAGAATTAAAAAAAAATTCAACGTGCCAAATGCATGAGTTTCATCGGTCAGTATAATGTGATCATGAGATGGTGGTAGAATCTCCGTAAAAATTGTAATATCTAGTTGAAAATTCGAATATAGACTAAGAAGATATTTGACAATTTTCTTTAAATATATATCCATATAAGAGCTATGTAACCATATAAAATAATAAAGTGCTAACATGATATTTAACTGTCCAAACACAAATACTTATCCAAAGTTAGATGACGATGACAAATATATCAAAAAAAATGTGAGGAATGGCCCTATTGATTTCTAAGAAGGTGTTTGGATTGACTTAAAAGTTGATTAAACCTATTTTTAAATCAGTTTTTGATTTGTGGAAGTGTTTGGTAAATATAAAAAATAATTTAAAATAAATCAAAAATGACTTTAAATAAGTTAGAGTGTTTGAGCAAAGGTTAAAAATGACTTAAAATAAGTCAAAAACCAACAATACAAAAAGTTATTTAATTTGAATTTTTATTTTTAACTTAAAACTTTTTTTTTTCAAAGTCAATTCCAGCTCTAAGTAGGCGTTTGGTCATGCGATATCATATCACGATATCGTATTGTGAGATGGAATCAGCGTTTGGACATGCAATTTTACGCTGATTCCATCTCATTATTCCATATCATGAGAGGTGATACCATATTCTTCAAAAACCATGATATGAAATTATATGGTGATTCCATATCATGATTTGAGATATTTTAATACAATAATTGATCCATGAGTTTATATTTTGTTAAAACAACTCCACATTTATATCTACTAACCATTTGTTTCATATGTAAATAAAATTTATTCACTTGAGTGGCTTGATAAACAACCAGTTAGCTCGGTGATTTTCGTTTCCTTCGGTTCAACAACTTCGTTATCTGAAGACGAAATCAGAGAGCTAGCTATTGGGCTGGAAGCAAGTCAGCAGAGATTTATCTGGGTTCTGAGGGACGCAGATAAAGGAGATATATTCTCTGGTGAAGTTCGAAAATGTCAATTGCCTGAAGGATACGAGAAGAGGGTATCGGAAAGAGGACTGGTAATGAGAGATTGGGCACCACAATTGGAAATTTTAGGACACCCGTCTACGGGTGGATTCATAAGTCATTGCGGGTGGAATTCTTGTATGGAGAGTATTACCATGGGAGTTCCAATAGCGGTGTGGCCGATGCATTCTGATCAGCCTAAAAATGCTCTGCTCATAACTGAACGACTGAAAACGGGGATATGGGTGAGAAAATGGGAGCAAAGAAATGAAGTGATCCCAGCAGAAACTGTTGAAAAAGTTGTTAGAACGTTAATAGCCTCTCCGGAGGGAGAGGAGATGAAACGAAATGCTACAGCGATCAAGGAAGCAGTGAAATTATCGGTGATGGAAGGTGGGGTAACTCAGAAGGAAATGAAATCTTTTGTTGCCCACATCACTAGATAAATTTTTTTTGTTCGTTTAATATTGGTGATTTTTTTATCCTTTCTTAATTTGTCAAAATAGAATTAATTAGGGATAACTAAAAAGAAAAAATAAACAAGTAATTAAAAACATAGAAAATAATTGAATAACTCTATCTATCAAGTATGTATGCCCCTTTTGAACTCAGGTAATTACTTATTGTTATTGGATACAATCTTTTTCTTATGTTATAGATTTCAAATTAATGATAAAATTAGGAAGTGTTAAATGACCAGAAAATTTGGTCAAAAAATTAAAAAAACTATAATATTTTGTATATTTTAAAACAATCTGATCTTTTTTCCATTTTTTAGTTAAAAGATATTAAAGTTAAAAGGATAAAAATATTTTAAAAGATAAAATATCATTCTGACTAAATTTTGACCAAATTTTCTGGCCAAATTTTTTTTTCCCGATAAATTTATATCTGTGTGGCTTATACACGAAACGTAGTCATTAATGTTGGTATCAATGTATGCTACTTTACACTACACCCTCTTGAAATGTTGTACTTTATTGAAACTTGCATGAACGCAAAATGATCATGCACTAATGAGGCTTTTGAGAAATGATATAATTATCTCATATATCACGAATTTGAGGTTGTGAAATTAGTTATTCAGCACTTGTGACAGAGTAGATTGTTTACTAGAATTTTTGGGATGCGGTTTTTAAACGAAAATTGTGTGATCGTGAGATGATTTGTGTATGATTTTTTTTGTGTGCATGATTTTGTATTGGATTCGAGCCATACAAAGTCTTAATATGTCTATTGCCAAGAATAGAGATAGACAAATCTATCATAGTGGATCTATATCAAACAAAACATATGAGTAAGATTGAGCAAGGAGGTGTGGGGGTGGAGCAGGGGCGAAGTAGGAAAATATTGTAAAACATGCTTTATTTATTTATTTTTTTAAAAAAACTTTTGTTGATATAGTGCGGAAGACATTTTTACGACCTCTTCTTTATTATTGTGTCATCAATAGATTTTGTTAGGCGTTCATAAATTAATATAGATATATATTTATTTAAGAAAGAAATTATTGGGTTTTGTAAATAAAGTTCCAACATTGATAGTTCAAAGAAAAGTAAACTATTTATAAGATGTTAAATACTTTTAAATAATGTGG
>JAJOOH010024639.1:0-13865 GCA_029582605.1 Solanum gracilifrons
GCAGTTCATTGAATCTTGCCCATGTCTCATGGATCCGCTCATCCTCCAATTGCTTGAAGGTTAGGATACGATCCCGATACATCATTACCTCTAATGGAGGAAACTCCATTAGCTCCTGAATATTTCTCGCTTTCACTTGTTTAGATTCCGACAAATCACAAAACAAAACTAATAATTAAGTTAGTGAACTACAAATAAGAAGAACAAAAATTCTACTAATCTAAAAATTCTCAAATAACACCACTCCACGGCAGCAGCGCCATTTTGATGCTTATCGTGATCAATGACACTAACCTACAGTACGAGTGTCTATGATCGTCGATAAGATAGTAACCCAACCAAGGGTTGGGGTCATGTCCCAAGGGAGTGGTTTTGAGAATTAGTAGAAAAATAAAAATTAGTTCAAACTAGTCGTAGCTAAAGACATTAACGATTAAAAACATTGTAAATAAAAAGGGGTGACACAAAGGTGTCAAATATCAACTGGGGTTTTTGTCACAAGTAGTAAAAAACAACAAACATAATAAGAAGATCAAGTATGGGGATAAGTTCTTGGGGTGTGACCTCAATACAAGTTGATATAAATCATTGGGTACATGCTTTCGATAGGAAATTTGCAAGATAATAGTGACTAGGCTAAGCTTTAGATGAAATTAAGTTCCCTCTCAGGCAACTTACCCTGTTTCAAATGCGTTTCTCTCGGACACCCATTTGCCACATGAAGGCCAGCCTACGCCTTACCCCACTCACTCTCTCGAGCTAAGTGTTAGGATATGGGACTAGGGCTCACCCTCTCGGGTTGAACCTCATGTCGACCCACTCCTTAGGCCATCAGTCTAGCGGTCTTGGTTTCGCGACCTCCCTCTCGAGCAAACTGAAAACACATGGGTGGCCTTGTATTTGCAACTACAAACCCATTAAATTAAATCACAACCACTAGGTGATATCACCATTAAAATACATCAATCCTATCAGCAAGCAAGACCCAACAACAATATCAACATATACTTGCTCCCCATGAATGGGGGTTTTTAGCCACACATCAAGAAATAACAAAATACACCTAAAATGACACTAAAATCAAATGGGTATAAGGAATCAAACCTTGATTTAAGCAAAGTAAGAAGAATGGAGAAGACCCACTTCCAACTTGGGGAAGATGAAATCCTTCTTTCTATAAGTCTCCCAAAAACTCTCTCCAAACTTGAGAGAAAATATCCCAAAAGTACTATTCTATCCTGGAAATTAAAATAAATGTTCGACTCTTAAAAATTAATAATAAGTTTAGTATTTATACACTTCAAAAAATAGTGCTGGCAGATCTTTCATCGAGGTTAGTCGGAATTGCCGATTAACTCGGAGATTAACCCTTTGGTGTAGTTCGTCACCGTCTTGCACTAGCCTTCAGCATCATCGTGCTCTGTGTCATTGGGAGACTTTGTAATGCTTCGTGGAATTATTTGGTGAAACCCCGACTACTCTTTTCATCGCCTTTTTGATCCTGCTCTTTCAAGGCTTCGCAGACTGGAACAAAGGGCTAAGTGCGTCCCTTCGGTGAATCGCCAAGCGTGGTTGGCGATGCGCAAGCTTCAACTTCTTCATTCTTTTCAGCCTTTTTGTTCCTTTTTGCGCCTAAGTGCCCATGCTTCCATTAAAATTTCAAATACCTGAAACTTAAGAGTTTTCATAAGATATTGAGACAAAATAAGCATTTGAGGGCACTATTCCTATCAAAATAAATCCCTAAATGAGTCCAATTTGTGGTCTCATTAGTCTCTGCTGATGGTGTGCACTCGGCTTATGCCCTTCCTCTATATATATTTTATGCATGCACAACGCGGGACTAATTCCATGGATGTCATCCATTTGCCACCCCAAAGCTGCTTTCCTCATCTTTAGGATTATCAATGTTGCTTCCACCTATGCATCAAATAATGCTGCAGACAAAATAATCGGTAAAGTTTTATCTTCACCCAAAAATGCATACCTGATGTGGGCTGGCAATGCTTTTAACTCCAGTTTTGGTGCTTCTTCAATGGAGGGCTTGGGTGGAGGACCCAACACCCTCTTTAAAGGCTCCCATTAATCTCCAGATGTACCTATAAGTGCCACATCAAGAAATTGCATAATTTTCTGTGCCTTAGCATCCCCATAAATATCATCCCCTACTAACACTCGCTCTAGAGGGTTCTTAGATGCAATGTAGCGAGCCTATGCCTCAAGATCTATCATTGTTATGGTTGACAACTCCTCATACACAGTTGGAAGCTTTAATGCTTTATACACGTCGAACACCTCCACTTTGTCATGTGCTCGCATAGTAAGTTGCCCAGCTGCTACATCTATTATAGCCCGCCCAGTAGCTAAGAAAGGTCTTTCTAAGATGAATAGGACTTCAGGATCTTGCTCAAAATTCAACACAACAAAATGTACTGGGAAAATCAATGATCCCACTTGCACTAAAACATCCTCTACAACTCCCTCAAGCCTAGCTACAGATCTATCAGCCAAATGTAAGATGATGGTAGTAGGTTTAGGATTACCCAACCCCAACATTTTGTACAAAGAAGTTGGCATCAAATTTGTGCTAGCTTCTAGATCACATGATCTTCGCGCATGAATGCTCTGCCCTAGAGTGATCTGAATCGTAAAGTTACCCAGATCTTTCAGTTTAGTGGGCAACCTATTTTGGATCCCGGAGTGGTACTCTTCAGTAAGTACAACAGTTTCATATTCAGTCTGCCTCCTTTTATTCGCCACAATCTCATTTACATAGTTTGCATACCTGGGTATACCTTGCAAAATATCTACCAATGGCAAGTTAATGTGAACTTGTTTCAAAAGAGAAAGGAACTTACCAAAGCATTCATCCTTCTTTTGTTTCTTGAACTTTTGAGGGAATAGAGGAGGTGGGTTCACTATTGGTTGCACTCTTTCTTCTTGTGCAACAACTTCACCCTCATTGGGTTCGCTTTCTTTATTCGCACTTTCAGTGTTCCTTTTCTTAGGAGCCAACTCCTCCAATTTCAAATCACTGCGATTACCTACCACGTTTACCTGCTTAGGATTTGGATCCGTATTTCTCAGCAAACCTCCTTGCGGTGGTGAGTTTTGGGCACTAGCAAATTGCCCGAATTGCTTCTCTAGATTCTGTGTAGCCAACTGATTATTTCTAACATCAACAACTAACTGGGCTGGATTAGCCATGATCTTTTTCAGTATCTCCTCCATGCTCAAGTTACTAGATTGCTTATTAGGCTGCTCCCGTTGGGCCTGTGGTTGGTACCCTTGTGCATTTCCTTGGGTCTATATTGATTTTGGCCTTGACCCTGATTTTGATTTCCACCCCAAGAAAAGTTCGAGTGGTTGTGACAACTCGGGTTGTAAGAGTTTTCATAATTCTGATGGCCTCCTCCTCGTTGGGCATTACCTACAAAATTAACAGAGTCCCGGTTTGCACCACATACCTCTGCACTATTATCACCACCTTCGCAGATCTCACACCAAGATGGTGGTTGTTGAACTGCATTTACTTGCGCGGGCTGGTGTCCCAATGCTAGATTGTTGAAGTAGGTGTTCATCATATTCTGCATAGCAGCAATCTGTGTAGTTAAGGCAGTCACGACATCTACCTCTAGCATACCTGCAGTTTTCTGAGTCACAGGTTTCACCGTTCCATTCGGGGTTGCCTTGTGAGATCCTGTTCAGCAAGGTGAATAGTTCAACATATGTCTTCTCCAAAGCCTGACCACCTGCAGCTGAATCAAGTAGCATTTTGGTGTTAGGCTCCAATCCTTCAATGAAGGTATGGACCAACACCTCATTTGACTGATGATGATGTGGGCAGCTCATCAACATTGATTTAAACCTGTCCCAAGCTTGGTACAAGTTCTCTCACCCTTTCTATCTAAAATTCAAAATATCACTTCTCAACCTACCCATTTTTCCAGATGGAAAAAATCTGATGAGGAACTTCTATGCAAGATCATTACAGGTGGTAATTGAGTTTGGGGGCTATGAGTTTAACCATCTTTTTGCTTACCCAAGCAGAAAGAAGGGGAATAAAGTGAGCCTCACGTAATCCTCGTTCACTCCAGTTAGAGTCTAAGTATCACTAATCTCGAGGAAGTGTTGAATGTGTACTATTGGATCCTCGTGCGGTAGACCAGTGAACTGCCCATTAGTGTACAATAGTTGCACCATACTCTGCTTCAGTTCAAACCTTCCACCAGTTGCAGGTTTCTGAATGCATGATGTCACATTGGTGGTTCGTGGGATTGGCACGTCTCTTACCTTTGTCTCAGCCATTGTTTCAGGTTCCTCTTGCTCAACTCTTGTTACTGGAGATGTAGGTTCACTAGCAACAAGAGGGACCAGAAAAGTAAGTCGTCTTAGCCTTCTCCGATAATGAACGAATCTTTCCGGTTCCGCTAGAGGCGATACTAATCCTTGATCGTTGTCCAGTTTGAAGTTCCAATACAACCTGCAACAATGATATGCTAAGATCAAGTTGTCGACACTTGCTTTTTAATTTCAGAAATTAGAAAAATCAGATAATTTCTAATTCTAAAGTCCCCGGCAGCGGAGCCAAAAACTTGTTGAGCCCGAATCGCACATACAAGTGTACGTGGTCGTTCAAGTATTAAAGTGGCTCCTTTTAAGAGTCGGGTATCGTACCCACAGGGACTTACGCTTAGAATCACTCAATTTCTCTAACTTTCAGCTAAGCACAAGTATTATCAAGATTTCAAAAGTGATTTATTTCCTAATTCTAATATTGTAACAAAATGTAACAAACGCGATTCAATTTCAAGGGTTTAACAACATTGATTGGGTAAAGTTCAGGCCTGCAGCTTTTAATAGGATTCATGCAACTAATATCATTTAAATGGGTTTATATCAACTATCGAATCAATGAATCACAGGGTTAAATGTATGATCATGGTCTCCCGGCCTCTAATCACTTACGATAAATAACACCCTAATGTAACGACTCGAGAGCACCCCCTAGTCATTTCCGGCGTATTCAACCTCTTAGAGGTCTTATACAAGCCCTTAGCATTCGTCATAGCATTTATCATAGAAATATAGCGGAAAATTTTAAACTTTTCATAATATAACACAAGACTTAAAAAGTCACCTCATTAAAACCTTTAATACAAAATCGGAATACTACGTCTCAAAGTACCCATCTTAAAACATGACTACAACACAAGAGGGACACAACCCTTACAACATAAAAGAAACTACTATCTAGTACATTGAACTTAAGGAAACTCATTAACATAAAGGTCCTTGAATCTTTAAGGACACACCCGAACTTGGGAATAGTAAGCCAAGCTCATCACTTCTAGGAAAGTCCTTTAACCACCACCACCTACACTTGGTGTAAAAAGATGAAGAAGAATGGTGTTAGTACAAGAATGCCCTAAGTATGATAACCATGCAAAAACATGCTTTTAAAAGGACATTTAGTTAGAAACCATGCATCATGCCTTTTTAGAGAAACTTTAAGAACATTTTGTTCCATAGGACCAACATAAATCCACATACATCATCATACACATGGAAACCATTCATAATAGCACATAAAGCCAATTATAACATTTTAGGCACATTCAATGCATAAAATACATTACCTTCCTCTTTATCTTAACTCCTTTCCTCAAGCAACCCTTAGGGAATACTTGGTGCAATGTATCACCTTAAGGTTACCTAGGGTGAACTTACATATAACCTTCGTCAATCAAACCACATATATTCATAGAGTCATAAGCATACCATAAGACATAGGCTTCACATAGGAACAATCACCTAAGACAACCCCCAAGTCACACTAGTGCAATGTTCAAGTAGCATCCCATAATACTACTCACACCAAGTATTCCTAGGAAGCCACCATAGACTAGGCACATCATATTCAACAAGTCATAACATCTTCATTTAGACATAAGACCAACATACTTCATACCATCATATAAGGACTCATTCACTTACTACATCATAGGTCATAACCCATTTAGTTCATATCATAGGTAAGCCACCTTCACAATCCCTTCACAAGCTCACTTGTGCAATGTACACATGGAGTTCCATACCCCCACATATACTAAACAAATCCATTAAGAAGTCATAAGTGTAATTCACATGCATAATCATACTTCATGTCTTGACATACGTAAAGTCAACCTTAACATGCTTTCATATTAGCATACCTAGACCATAGTCTTCATTACATAAAGAGCCTAACCATATCCTCCCTTAGAGTCCACTTGTGCAATGCATAAGTAGGGTCCATAGTTCTACATACACTAAGTAAATCTTCAAGAAATCATGACTAGAGTTCATATTCTTATCTTAGTTCATTTATTAACTTTCGGGAGACATTGCCATAACCGACAGAGACCATGTGAGCTACATGGAATCCGGTGTTCTACTCTCACACCAAAAAGAGAGGGTACTACTTGCCAAGGTAGGACCTACATACATAATAGCTATCTAGTGGATCTACTAAGCTAAAACCTACGGGGGCACGTAGTTATGGAACAATGAGATTGCTACTAGAAACCCTTGACTTATTAGGCGTGGAGGTTTCCATCTCATGAGACAACATCTACGTTGGGAACCCGGACTTGCTAAATGTGAAGGTCCTCTTGTGGGAAGCCGGACTTACTAAACGTGATGCCCCCACTCTCATTTTTTATGTTCACTCGGTGCTAAGCTCCATACTCCCTTTTTAAACATCCTTAAGCCTTTATTTAACATTAGTTCATAAAATAGGCTTTAGGGACTTAATCCCTCATATCATATAGCTCAAAGGTTTCTAAGATGAGAATGATCTTTCATCATAGAACCTACATTATGTGAGAATGACCTTTCACATATTCATACCATATTCATAACATAGTCTAGTTTAGAGTACAATTGAGGAAACCTTTCAAGAGACTCACTGTCACTAGATTATCATTAACCTTATTCATTCATTCAGATAGTCATACCATATTCATAACATAGTCTAGTTTATAGTACAATTGAGGAAACCTTTCAAGAGACTCACTTTCACTAGATTATCATAAGCCTTATTCATTCATTCATTCATGTGTGTGTACATATGTGAGAAATCCTTTCACATAAACATCTTCATACAACACATGTTCATACCTTTCTAATCATACACTTTGTATGCATAATAAGATGTAAGGGTGCATATAAGAGTTAACCTTTCAATAGACACCATAACACATCATATTCATAGCTATACATGTAGAGTGTGTGTACATATTGGTCCTCATAGTGACATAATAGCAACAACATTGATATTGAGTGCACTTCCCTTCAAGGGATCTCAACACATTCACCATGTCTCCAAATCATAAGCTATTCACATATAAAGCCTTTAGGGATTCTAGACCACACTCCCACACTTCATCATAGGAGACAAGGACACATTCAACATTGAATAGGTACTCCTAACATGTATATGATAACACATTCATATATGGGTCATATAGGTAGGGGTCATTCCATAATAGTACTTAACATAATCAATCATGTAGACCACACCTTATCCCTAACATTATGATTCACATTATACTCCTCATCATCAACACACTTTAAACATGATGCTAGCATTGAGGATTTCATACATAACCTTCATAGCATAATTTCATAAACATATGCATTATAATCATAAATTCACTTCACATCTATTGCCTTCAAGGCCATGATCTCAACATGCATAGATAGACAAGAAGTAAACACCGCCACCATAAGTGGGTCAAACCACACAATATCAATTTCCATACTATAGACTAGAAGTTAGGTCAACTTACCAATTCTCCAAGCCATGATCACCAAGGATCAATCCTCAACAATTCATAATCAATTGACATAGATGGAAATAGGAATCAATAATGTAATTCAATATCATAAACATAATCTAAGTACAATTCTATAGACAAAGGGATCAACCCATAACTTTGCCCATAAGGCCATAATTCTCAACTCATCAATATACCAACAATTCATCATGAATAAGTATAGATAATCATAGGAAACATCAATCCAATCTAATCTAATCATAATTTCACCAATATAAATCATATTCACAAAGACCCATATCGTAGGCCAATTTTTGAGAATTTGGGGTCATGGGTTCTTCAAGAATTCCTTTGAAAATTATCTTAAAAACCTTAATTCCACATCAATTCATCAATAAAATGATTTAGAAAATCGTTTGACAAAGAACCCATGGTTAGATTGAAAATTGGGAATTTTGGTCTTTGAATCACTTCTGAAAATCTTTGATAGAACTCCTTGAATGAGAGGTTATTCAAGAATCAAGAGTTACCATACCTTAATTATTGAAGACCCATGAAATTGAGGAAGAAATCAGTTGAAAACCCATCTTCTAGCTTGAGCTTCATCAAGGTTTTCAATGGAGTTTTTGAGAGAATCTACTTTTGAGAGGGAAGGGTCAATTGAAGAATGGGGTCTAATTTCTAGATTTTGGGGTTTTAACCAACTTAAAATACCCTAAGTAGGTAGAATAACCGTTTATAATAATTCCCCAAAGTACCCAAAGTACCCTTCACTTAGTTGGACCTTTTAAACAAGTCAAACTTGAGTTCTATTTTCGCAGATTTCGTCGGGAAACAAGTTCGCGACGCGGAGGTGTTCCCGCAAGTTTCTAGAAATTAAATTTTGAGACAGAAGAGTCCGCGATGTGGACCAAACTTTTTGGCCCTAGGTGGAGCAGGTCCGCGACGCGGAGCCACTCCCCTCCATGTGCAAACTTTAAGCTGCCTTGGCAGCTTGCTTGGCCAAGGTTGGGGTCCTCCTTGGGGACCCTTATGGTGGCCCCCGGGGAGTCATATCCAAACGTTTTGACCCTAAAAATATTTATTAATACACTAGGGTCACCTCCACTGATTTTAGACTCCAAACAACACATAAAAACATTAACAACATACTAGAACACACCAACACGTAAAATACTAGTTTTCGAACGTCTTGGTCGTTCTTTAACGTTTGACTTCCAAACTCTTTAAATCTGAGTTAAAAGGCTATTCTTTATTATTTTAACAAGTTATTAATGCATAAAACCCACGTGAGGCTCTACTTTATCCTACTTTATTTTGAGGGGTGTTACACCTAACTACATCGTTGAGCGGGGATAAAATGTATTAAGTATCAAGCATTACGATTTCTTCTTGTATAGTGACCCAAGCATGGTTTCTAGGTATATCCCTATCCAAGATACAAATTAACCCTAGTTATTTAGAATTAATCATGCTCCTTATATCCCACATTCTATCCTCTTATTCCTCTCCCGAGTTCAATTTGGACAATTGATTTATTTCAATGGTGATTAGTCACGAAATATGGAAAGCAAGAGCATAAGAAAGATTCATATGATAATTGACATTAATCCAATGAAAAATTAATAGATTACAATCATCCTGTAGCCACAACCCTAGAACTAGGGTATTAGCTACTCATAATCACGAATTGATCAATCAATATTCAAGAAACATAAAGAGATCGAAAAGAAAAGAGTTTAGAAAAGAACCCTAAAGCTGGTGAAAATGTTCTCCCAAGTCGTCGTTCTTCAAAACCCAGAAAAAGAATAATCAAATAAAATAAAATAATGACCTATTTATACTAAAAGTCGAAACGGCCAAAACTGGGTCTCAGAGGCGCATCGCATAGGCACCCTCTTTTTTTGTTCTGAGACAATTTCCTCTTTTCCGTGACGTGAGCACTCCACGGAGTGTTCTGCCTCAAAGTCGTTACGCGCTAATTATAATGTGAATCCTCTCAGCGATGCGGAGTCACCTCCATAATTTGATTTGCGAGAAAATGCATTCCTCTGCGAGTCATCTTCTACACGGAGGACTCTGCCTCAATTCGACTTTTCACGAACAAAACTAACATTCGTCTCCGCGACTTGGTGAAGATATGGAGATGCCTCAAATGATATTTATTCACTCTTCTTCCTTACTTCCTTTTGACTTGGCTCTCTTGAGTTCCCTATTGCCCATTTTTGTGCTAATTTCTACAATTAAGCTCACCTACACAACTAATCATGTTGGTTAGCTCATAAACAAACAAAATACTCGATAAAACTATAAACAAGCACATATTGAATTCAAACTTAGCTTAAATATGGGAATTATTAGATTTCTAGGCATATAAATAAGCCTAAGATCACATAACATGGCGTACTTGACCTCGAAGGGGTCTTTTACAAACCCTTAGCATAATCATAACATATGATAATAGAAAAGTACGGGAAAATTTAAAACTTCTTTAAAACCATACAATCCAAAACATTTTTTTTATAAGCAAGTGGAAGTCGTTACTACTCATTTGTCTCAAACCATCAATTAAAATTCTAGAATAAAAGTTTAAAATTCTAGAATAGAAGTTGATGAGTCCATAATTTGGACTCATTTAGGGCTATATTTTGATAGAATTAGTGTCCTCAAATGCATATTTTGTCTCAATAACTGATGTAAACCCTTAAGTTTCAGGTATTTGGATTGAGAGACAAATCATGGACGCTATCAAGCAAAAAGGAACAAAGCGGCTGAAAGAACGGAGAAAGGATGCCCTGAGGATCACCTAATCCATTAGGCGAGTCACCGAAAAGCCCTAAATCCTGCCGAATGCTCCAGTGTGCTGAGCCCTAAAGGAGACGGTCAAGTTTGCGATGTAATGGAGCAGTCGGCGCATCGTCAAGCAGTGTCGCGAAGCAATACTCTATTTCCCAATGCCTTAAAACGCGAGAATGTTGAAGGCAAAACCAGAGAGGCGATGAACTAGACCAAATGGTGGATCGCCGAGTGTATCGGTGATCCCGACTAACTGCGTCGATTAGTCTTTCGTAAGACAAATTTTCAAACACTATAAATACTTTTTAAATTGTTAGATCAGACATCAGACTTTAGAGACAAAATTTTATTTTGGAGACGTAGAATATTTTCAGTTTTAGTTTTTAGAGTTTTTGGAGACATTGAGCTTGAAGACTTCCAATTCCAAGAAATTGGAAGTGGGTGTTTGAAATTCTTCATCCTAGACTCGTTTAAAGTGAATATAAATCATACCCAGTTGCTGTCATCTTGATTCGGTATCATTTTCTTCCCTTTTTCAATTTCTTGCTAAAACCCAAATTCTTGGGGTGTGATTATGTGAATATGCGTTAAATTGATTGTTGGGTTTTGCTTATTAGTGGTTCATTTGTTGTTTAAGTATGATTTTGTTTAGTAGTTGTGTATGAACTTAATGGAATTGTGGTTGGAAATAAGATTTCATCTTAGTGGTTTTGGCTTTCTCGAGAGAGAGGTCGTAAAACTAAGACTACTAAATTGATGGCCGGTGGTATTGGGTCGACATGGGTTCAGCTCGAGAGAGTGAATCCTAGTCCTTTTCCACACATTCAGCTCGAGAGAGTGAATGGACTAAAGCGGAGGCTGTGCTTAATGCGGCAAATTGGTGTTTGAGAGAAACCGATTTGATTCGGGGTAAGTTGTTCGAGAGAATGCTTACCCCCACTAAAGTCTGGCCTAGTCATAAATACTCAACAATTTACTATGAAAAGAATGTACTCGATAGTCTAGTTTAACCCGTATTCCTATCACATCCCAAGAATATAGTTTTCCTATCTCGTTTTCTTATATTTTTGCTCTTTTTGGTTGTTAATTAATACAAACCTCCATTGATAATTGACGCTTGCGTCACCCCTTAGACTTAGTATGTTGTGATTCGTTAATATTTATAGCTATGACTGATTAGAACTTGCTTTTACTTTTCTATTAATTCTCGAAACCACTCCCTGTGGGAATGATCTCAACCCTTGGTTGGGTTATATCACTACACGTGATCGTTGGCACTTGAACCGAAGTAGTGTCCTTATACGCGAAGTCAAAAAAATGGCGCTGCTGCTTGGGAGTGGTGTTATTTGAGAATTATTTGTTTAGTATAATTTTTGTTCTTCTTAGTCGTATTTTACTTACTTAATTTTTAGTTTTGAATTTTGCATGTTTGAGCTTTGAAACAGAGGAGGTGAGTATGTCAAGCAGTACTCGTAAGCAAATGGAGTTTCCTCCATCAGAAGTAATAGTGTTTAGGGATTGCATTCTAACCTTCAAATAATTAGAAGGTGGACATATTCATCAGGCATGGGCAAGGTTTAAATCGCTTCTGATTCGATGCCCCACTCATGAAATTCCCGATATAGTCCTCCTAGACTGCTTCTACAAAAGTCTTGGTCCCAAAAACAAAGCATTGGCTGACCAACTCATTCCGGGTGGTATTACACTGCAGCCTTATCCGATAGCAGCCTACCTGCTTGATCTCCTAGCTGAAGAAAACCAAGGAGTAGAGAAGGTCTTCTTGTTGGTCGCACTGATGACTCAGATGGATGAGTTGACCAAAAAGATATTGGAGATTGAAGTCCAATGCAAAAGGAAGGACAAATATGTCCCCCCTCATAAGCGAAGAAAGCCCAAAGACAATGAGGGTAAACAGGTCAAAGGAATGCTCTCAATCATTTTCAACAAGGTAAGTGAGCATGATAGGGTACTGGAAGAGATGAAGGAGAACATCGAAGTGATGAAACAAATGATTGGTTCTCATTACAGATCCATTCAGTTGCTTGAGAACCTTACGGGTCATGTGATGCCTCATCTCCATCCGCCACAAAGCAGGGGGTTGCCAAGTGATGTTTTGGCTAACCCTAAAAGTGAAGTTTAGGTGTTAACTTGCGCCGTGCCACGACGTTAACTAAGGCGCTGTTTGGGAGGCAACCCAAACCCCTTAAATGCTTTAATTTTGTTTTAGAAATAATGGTGTTTTAATTTTGTAAGTTGAAGTGTGGATAGTGTTTGGAAAGTGCAGGTTGGCGAACATAAGTCCAGTCGGCGAATAACCGAGGAGGTCGGCGATGTCAACCCAACCCAACCCGCTGTTAGACTCAAGAAACTCTCACATCAAAGTCTGTAACAATTGATGAGCACATGAAATTATTGGTGAATCACCGACTATATTGGCGATCTCGATGTAAACTGCCGTTTGGGCTCTCACTTTGACTGAAGGTCCTGTAAAACTCGGTGAGGTAAGTGACCACTTGGCGCGTCGCTGAGTAGATTGGTGAGCAGTACTAATGTTGCCGAATGGATGCGAACTGGACAGTTATTTATGGCCAAAGGTTTTAGAATTTCAAACTCTTCACTTTCCCTTGCTTTTAAACTTCACAAACTCACACCAAGTTAGTATTTTAAATACTTTTGCATTCCATAATTATTTTGGTTGATTGATTCGTGCTCGAAGTTGGAAAACCTTACCGCCTAGCATTTCATATTTATATTGTTCGGCATAAGAGGTTGGTTTCCCGAATCCCATGTTTATTTTTATCGCATTTTGTACTCATTTGCAAATGATCTTATATTAGTGATGTGTGCTGTGCCTCTCTGATCTTAGTTGTTCTGAATATGCCTATTTTTAAACTTGACAATCTTGCTCATATTGTTTTGATCATAAAATGCCCGTAATTTTGTGTCTTAAATTGAGCAAAATCTTGTGGGGTATGCTTGCATATTGGTTAGATTGGTAGGGTGAAGTCTGAGTAACCCGTATTTATGCTAAATGACGTAAATTGCACAATGATAGAGTGGGTGACGCCATTCTTAGGGCAAAAGGCATCAAATGGACAAATTTGGAAAAGCTGGGAAAAATCTGAATATCCTTGGGTGATGGGTATTATGGGTCTGAGCTTAATTGTACTAGTGCATGCTTTGATTTTGTTTTCGGGGGTTGCGGGGTTGAATTCGAGAAGTTGGGTTGAAAATAGGCACGTTGAGCCG
>JAJOOH010024640.1:0-12050 GCA_029582605.1 Solanum gracilifrons
TATTATTATTATTATTATTATTATTATTACTATTACTATTACTATTACTATTACTATTACTATTACTATTACTATTACTATTACTATTATTACTAGTATTATTATTATTATTATTATTATTATGTTTTAATTTTTTTTAAGTATAAAAACCTTAAATTAATTAACTTTTTATCATGTTAACAACTTTAAGGGTATTTCAGACATTTTGATACAAAAAGTGCCAACACTTATTTGCCGAACACATCAACAACTTTTTTTTCAATTGCAGCACTTTTATCCAAACACATAACTACTTATTTTAAAAATAAGTTCCAGCAATTTAAAAAGTTACTTTTTAAAAGTTACTTTTTTAAGTCAATCTAAACGGACTCTTAATCTTGTGGTTCTAAATTAAAGTTATGTCAAATGTACCAAAATGCCCTTTAATCTTTTGGCTTTATACATGCCACGTGGAAAGTTGAAGTTGAAGTGTTGCCAAAAAAAGAAAGAGACCATTCTTTGAAACAGACTAAAAAGGATACTAGGTCATTTTTTTTGAAATGAAAGGAATATTTAATTTTTCTTATATTTTCTAGTTCTTTTAGTCTTGAAAACCATCACCAAGGTTCAGGGCCCATGATGTAGAGGGTTAGGTTTAACCCCTACCATGTCTATTCATCAAAAAAGGTACAAAAGTTGGAGGAAGATATATTCCAAACTTCTAACAAGAAATTGAATGCACAAAAACTTTACTATGTAAGAGAGACAATATTAACATATATAATTTCCTTTCCTATCAGCAAGAAGCTCATTAACCAAATAAATAAATAAATGCATTTTTCATATCTTCTTCTCTTTGGAGGAAATTTTAATGTATGTAATGGAATTAAATATTTAGTCTATATGTAGTTTTAGAAGCACCAAATCTTCACAATAGTGTTGTGGCTATATCATAAGTTTTTTATAACAATATTTTGCAATAGCAGTCAAAAAATATTCAGACAAACAACACCATTGAGTTGTTTGATAATTGAGTTGCATGTAGAATATATAATAAAACAAACTAATTTCTGTCAACCATGATAAAATAAAAAGTGAACTTCATGGTGAAATAGTTTTACTTATCATTAGAAAAGATACACAAACAAGTTCCCCTTAGCTTATCTTGAACCAAATGCAATGTCATAAAACATAGTTTTGAAATATTTCCCTTTTAATTTAAAACCCTAAGCTTTCAGCTTGATCTATTTGCACATTGACAATCCTTCTCTCCAACTGCAAGTACAATTGACATCTTTTAATAAGATTGAATTAATTAGAAAACTACACTAATTAATTAAATTGTGATTAATTAATTTGTGTTTAGGATGAGTACATACCCAAGCATAAGTTTCCAATTGGCTTTGTGTAGTTGAGAAATCGTTCTTTAACAACTCCAAGGTTTGGGAAAGTCTGAAATTATATAGCTTTATATCAATATTTTTAACATTAAAGCGAGCCTGATGGTTTAACATGTATGTCAGTTGAAACCAGAATGAGATAATCAAATTAATTGTTACTTACTTCTTTTTGTTCATTTGATCACAAACACCAATGAGAAGCATGCATGTGGAAATCACTAGCTCACAACCAATCCTACACCATCAACAATAATTAATAATCTTAATACTTTTAATTTCACATTGATAATGTTTAATAAAATTAATTACCTAATAAGAAATACACAAATTAATGTAGAACTAAATGCTTCTCAATTGAATGAAGGGGTTTTGGAGTATAAGGTTCAAAGTATCAAATTTTTGTGTGTGGTAGTTATAGACCTTTAATTTTTTTTTCCAGAAAATAAGCCTGGCATATTTGAGAAGTACATGAAAAGAATTATATGTCAATAGAGGTAATAATTCAAAATATTTATAAAGGAGTTTGAGAAAATCATAACTAGATATCCTTGTTTGATTCCTTGAATTACAACACTCTCACATAAGGTGACACACGAAGGTTTATATAAAATTCTTTTATAAACATGATATATTTCAAATAATTTCTGCAACATAATATACGAAAGAAAGAAGGAGTTCAAAATGCCGACTATTATATAGGCATTCTAGTATAGTAAAATTGACAACTATATGGCTCTTTACTAAGTCATGAGGAATAACGAAGACAGAAATCAATGAAAGTTAAGAAAGAATACGTTAGGGTTACGTAGTTACTTACACATGAACTAAAGAAAACGTGTTAGTAAATATACAAAAGTAATTACTTCAGCAAAAAATTACCTTGTACTTTTTTTTTGGACAAGGTCACATGATGCAACCAAATGAGAAAACTCAACATCACGAGTAGCACTGCAAATGATCAACATATAAAAAAATAATTGTATAAGATAAATTAATTATAGAATTAATAAACTTATTATACAATAAACAAATATTTGTTAATTAAAATGAATAGATATATGTTTTTTGAGTTTAGAGAGTACTACATGTCATTTCTCATTTGTGATAATATAGCTTCAACTTCAGCACAATATTCCTTAATTGTTTCAACTACAGATTCAGGATCTTGTGCCCTCTTTGAAATCATCAAATGTTCAAATTCATTATTGATCAAACCCTGCATAAAAACACAATTAAGTATAACAAACTAAAAATTAATTATTTCACTGTTTCAATTTATTTTTGTTTTTTCAATCTGTTTAATTAAAAAAAATGTTTCTATTATTTCTTGGCAACTCACTAATTTCAACTTTTGATATGACATGTTAAAGACCACAAAATTAAATGTTTGGTACTTTCAACATATCTTCTGTTTAAGATCACAAAATTCAAAAAAAAAAAATTAGTTTCCTTAAACTCTATGTCAAGTAAAAATCAAACAAATAAATTGAAACGAGGAAATAAAATAAAAGTTATGTTATATATATATATAGATAGATAGATAGAAATTGGGACAAGTTAGATACTACCTTTTTCAACATTTGATTAAGAAGTGATAGTTGCATTTCCGTCAAAATTCTCAATGCCATTTGCAAAGCTGCGAAAAAAAAAACACTCAAAGCATAGGGAGATAAAAATAAAATAAAATTCAGAGAAGAAGTTAAAATTTTGAGTATACGAAGTTCAGATTTTAGAAAAATTAGTTAGTATACTGGACTCCGAATAAACTATTTTTATATATTAAATTTATTTTTAATCATAAATACTGAACATAAATTACCGAGTTTAGTGAAATTCATAAATAGAATTGTAGATCTGCCCTGATTGCACGATGAAAATGAAAAAAAAACCTACTTTCAACTCCAAAGGATAAATAAAATACATAAAATAAATGAACTGATTTAAACCTCAAAGTAAAAATAAAAAGACTCAGCAAAAAGAGCTCAATTCATCAATGAAGTGTTTTTTGTGTGTGAGATGCATATTTTTTTTATCATTAGCTTCGAATAAATATACTAAGATCATTTAATGTATAAATCCAAAAATAATAAGAATAGATTTGACTACTTTTTTTAAAATTAATGTTTGAACAAATTTGATTACATTGCAGTTACAAAAGAAAAAGAAAATTTATTTTGAAAATACCAAGGTTAATTTTGACTTCTTGTGATTTTGAATTGACCAGTCGTGTGTTTTATTTTAATTATATGTGAAGGGATTCTTATTTAATAAATTTAAATAAATCTGATCATCGACAACTATTAAATATTTCTTTCACGTGTTATATATTCTTTGTGTTTTATGACTTCACATATATAAGATTTATAACCTTCAATTAATATATATATATATATATATACCTACAAATTAGCAATCAATTATAAAAAATGTGTTAAATGTAAAATATTTAGCGGTAAATTTTGGGGGTAAATTTCTTAGATTGTCATTCATGTTTGAGATAGCCGAAGCGTTATGCAGAGTCTCTGCCTGTGACATACCCTCCATGAAGTTGAAAATCCTACTCAAAGCATCATGGAGAACCGACGTGGCAATGAATCATGGAGGAAGCTGGGCTAGCCCCACACCATCCCATCGATGTTGGACCTGCTCTAACTCGATATCAAGCTTTGGTGATGGTGCCCGATCTTGATCCCAAGCTGGTGTTGTATCTCATACTCTACCAACGCCTCTACCCCTAGCTCTAGGGTTCTATCTGCACGCGTAGGAGGCTCTCACCCATTCACGATTGATCTCATCCTAGCCATCAGAGAAAGAATAAAATAAGTGAAATTCAGAAGTTGCAAAAGTCAAAGGACGCACATTATGGAACAAGAAAAGTGAAGTATTTCATAAAATGCCATGTAGCCTCTTGAAGATAGGATACATATGTAATCGTACTGATCTGCGGGATTCTACTAGACACTTGCTCTTGTACTCACAAGACTCTAGAACCTAAAGCTCTAATACTATATTGTTAAAACTGAAAACGAGTCATGATGTAGCCTATCATTAACCCCCTAGAAAGCAAGCCAAAACTCAACAACAACCGACAAAACATCAAATAGATAAACTATGTGGAAGCAATAATAAGAAAGAAAAGAACCTATAGCATGGATATACATATACTATACAAAACATATAGGATGGCCCGAAAGTGACCAAAACTATACATAAGAACCAAACGTGAGACCCAATGTCACCGGTAGAAGAGTATCTAAGTATAGAAAAGGACTATATACGAACTTAATATAAAATTTATAGGCAGTACAATAAGAGGTAAAGCAACAAATCTCCGGATGTTATGAGCTCACGAACATCCAACATCAACGACCTAAGAAGATCTGGAATTAGTAGAGGTGGGTAATACTAACAATTGCGTAAAAAAAGATGTAGAAATGCAATATGAGTCCCAAACATAGGGTACTCAGTTGGCATCATAGGCTGATCGAGCCCAAATAGAAACAATATAAGTAATAGAGGCACGACAGTGCTAACACCACGATTTAGCTGGAAACTAGAAACATACAATCCTAGTGACAGTGAACATATTAAAATTAATGAACATTCAATATGAAAACAAGTAAATCACAATCAAATACATAATGCAAGATGATGTAATGCATGTGTCACCAATGCATAAAAGTAGAAGCCCTGCAGAATCCCTCGAGCTACCCCGAGTGCTTTCTCGAGCTTAGCAGTAGATGAAATGCAAGAAATATAACTCTGAATAGTTTATCGAGCCATATGAAGTGCTTTCTTAAGATTAGAACCAAATATAATGCAAGAAATAGAACCTATAATAGTGTCTCATGCCGCCCAGAGTTCTTTCTCCAGCTTGGCAGTATAAAAGTAAACCTTTTTTTTGTCTCAAACTCTTATAAATTAGTATATTCAGCCCTCGAAAGTAGAATTTATGAGTTTAAAGTAAATATCTCTTTCGAACAAAAACCTAAAAAAATGGTGTACTTCCTTTAAAATTTCCAACTTTTCTCAAGTAAAACAATAACACACTCCCTCGGAGCCCAAAATAAGTAGAAATCGTGATAAAACCGTTTAAGTGTCTCAATAACATATTCTCCCATGAAGATTAACCACCCCCAAAACACTTCCTTTGATTCACCAACAATTCTCAACAATTACCATAATTTTTCTTCTTCAATTCGACCTCCAAATTTCCATATTGAAGTTACAATTTGAGAAAATACACGGGGAAATGTGAAACTGAATATAATTGTCACATAGCTATAAGGTCACAACCGAAATTGATAACTATTGACAAGGTCCATTGACCCTTCATCATGATTGTGATCGTCAAGGATCTCAACCGCATTGACCAAGAGAGTTGGTCTTTATGATTGCTGTGCCAAGCTCGCGATTATGACGACCATTTCATAGGCCTTCACAATTGTAGCTCCAAGCAAACGAGCACAATTAGAAAACGGTGAGTGCAACCCCAACAACTACATCATCTCAACATAGAGTTGAGGAAATTTGTTGACGCAGGGTCGAGATTCATTTGAAACCCCTTGCAAATAAATAAACTATGCTACCCCACCAAAATTGACATTTGAGAATCAACAAAATTGATAAAACAATCAATAGAGGCAATCTTGGTAAAACATTTACCCAAGTCAACAATTATACAAAGAAACCAAACAATATTTCACCAAACACCATAACATCATCCTGATAAACCTTGGGATCTTAACCAAAGGTGATTCTAGACAAAACTCACAATTTTGGAGCTAAAATTGCTAACAAAATCTCATCTGAGCACATTTACCAAGAATATTAACTGAACTGAACCCTTTCGAAATTTTTACCAAAATATGGCATAGTAGCTCAACTCACACCAAAAACTTTGGAACCCCAACCAACCATGCTAGTAAATATAACACCTCAGAAGTAGAAAATTTGAAATGGAAAGGAAATGTTGCAAAAAATTTGCTGTTGCAGCTTTGTATGAGGCCAAGTTTGGACCGTACTCTATTCCAAGATCAGTAGATGATTGTAGTAGAGGGTGTTCTAAATGTTTGGAAATGATAAGTCTCAGATTTGTTTGTACGAGACAACAAGACACCATGTGGAATTTTTGTACATGTTATGGATACCTTTCATAGAGTGAGTTTCAAACTTGGTGAAATTTTATACCTTGAACTCCATAAAGGGCTTACGTATTGTACATGGAATAATGACCTATAGTTTTTGGTCAGTTGTTGGTTTCCAGAAACATAGATTTTCAGTAAGCTGGGTTAACAAGTGGCCATTACATCCCATAAAAGAAGATATAGACCATTCATGACCATTCATGGTTGCGGTTGTGGACTTGGGCTAGTATCAAGGCTTGAGTTCCACAAGGGAGCTTTAGAAGTTGTACATTGGTTGATGAATCATGGATGGTTCTTGGGTTTTGAGTTCAGACAACTAGTCTCTGGTACCTGATTCTATGAAGGACCATTACGGTCTGTAGAAGTGAGTGAGGACCATACATAGGTCCCTAGATGAGCTCCAACAATTAATTTCCAGGGTTAGTTATTAATAACGTTTCAAAGACACTTCATCCAATACTAAGCATCAACGATCATTAATTAGTAATATAACCTAACTAAGTGAGTTGGGGTCGAATCCCACAGGGAGTGGTACGTATTTGAGAATCAATAAACAAGCATGAATATGCTCAAGTCAATCATAGGTAAAAACATTTACGAATAAAAGCATGGTTCAAGTTTGGGGTGACACAAGTGTCAAATAACAGGGGTTTTTTGGTTTCAACTATCAACTACAACAACAAATAACACGAAGTAACAAGTATAGAGACGAGTTCTTGGGATATGATTGGATTATGGGCTAAGGTAGACAAATGGGTAATTGAAATTGATAGTAAATAACTGTAAATCAGTGAATAAGCTAGACTTTAGTAGGGATAAATTTTCTCTCGAACAATTTACCTCGAATAAAATTGGTTTCTCTCGAACACCAATAAGCAACAATTAAGAACAACCTTCGCTTTAGTCTATTCACTCTCTCGACCTGAATGTGTGGAAAAGGGTTTAGGATTCACTTAACCCTAAACCCTGAAAAACCCTAACAAACACTTAACCATTAAAACTCCTAAGGAACCCAAAACCCCTATAAAGCCCTAAATCATATATGCTCAACCCTAAAACACAAAAAAAACTAAGCCCAAAACTCTAAATCTATAAAAACCTAAAAAACCATAACCTTAAAAGCATGCAACACTAAAAATCTAGAAAAAACCGATAACCTAAAAGCCTAATCCTAAAAAAACTCTAAGCCTAAACCCTAAGAACATAGATAAAAACCTTAACCTAAAAACCCAAAATCCTAAACCATAAAATCCCAGATTAAACCCTTAACCGAAATCCCTAAACCTAAAAAATAATCAAAGCCCTAAACCTAAATCCCCAAGAAACCCAATTTCCTGAACCTTAAGAAACCCTAAATACAATAAACCCTAAAAGAAACACTAAAATAAATTAAAAACCCCTACAATACCCTTAGCTCTAAACACCACATCCTAAAAATTTGTAAACCCTAAATCAAAAAAATTAAAACAAAAAAACATCCTAAGCCCCCAACCCTAAGAAACACTTAACCCTTAAAAACCCTAAAAACCCAAAAACCCCGAAACCTAAAAAACAGTAAGCTCTAAACCCTAAATTGTATATGCAAAATCCTAAAAAATACAAAAAAAAAACCCTAAGCCCTAAAGCCTAAACCTATAAAACCTTAAAAAACCTTAACCGAAAAACCCAAATCCCTAAGCCCTAAAAACCTAGATAAAAGCCTTAACCTAATTACTGAAACCTAACAAAACCCTAAGCCCTAAACCCTGAATCCAAAACCCAAATCCTAAACTCAAACCCCAAAGAAGCACTAAACCCTAAACCTTAGGAAACCATAAATCCTACTAACCCTATAAAACCACTAAAAACCATTTAAAACACCTACAAAACCTAAGATCTAAACCCTAAATCCTAAATATCTGTAAATCCTAAGAATCCTAAACCTAAAAAATCCAAAGCCCTAAACCCTAAAAACCTAGATAAAACCCTAGACCATAAAAAACCCTAAGCCCTAAACCCTAACCTAAAACCCTAAACCCTAAAAGAAACCCTAAAACACAATTAAAACCACTACAATACCCTTTTCTCTAAATACTACATCCTAAATATTTGTAAACCCTAGACCTAAAAAAACACAAAAAAAAACTAATCCCCAAACCCTAAACCCTAAAATACCCTAAGAAACACTTAACCCTTAAAAACCCAAAAACCCCTAAACCTAAAAAACTCTAAGCTCTAAAACCTAAAAAACGCTAAATTGTATATGCTAAATCCTAAAAAATACAAAAAAAAAAACCATAAGCCCTAAACCCTAAACCTATAAAACCCTAAAAAACCCAAATCCCTAAGCCCTAAAAACCTAGATAAAAGCCTTAACCTAAATCGTTAAACCTAAAAAACCCTAAACCCTAAAACCTGAATCCAAAAACCCAAATCCTAAACTCAAACCCCTAAGAAACACTAAACCCTAAACCTGAAGAAACCCTAAATCGTACTAACCCTATAAAACCCCTAAAAACCATTTAAAACACCAATAAAACCTAAGATCAAAACCCTAATTCCTAAATATCGGTAAACCCTAAACTTACAAACACAAAAAACCCTAAGTGAAAACCCTAAACCCTAAGAAACACTAAACACTTAAAAACCCCTTAAGCTAGAAAAACTGTAAGCTCTAAACCCTATTAAGCCTTAAATCGTATATGTTAAACCCTAAAAACACAAAAAATCGTAAGCCCGAAACCCTAAACCGATAAAACCCTAAGAATCCTGAACCTATAAAATCCAGTGCCCTAAACCCTAAAAACCTATATTAAACCCTTAACATAAAATCCTAGACCATAAAAAACCCTAATCCCTAAACCTAAAACCCTAAGAAACCCTAAACCCTAAACCTTAAGAAACCTTAAATCCTATAAACCCTAAAAACCATTTAAAACCCCTACAAAAACCATATCTCCAAATTCTAAAATCTACAAATCTACAAACCGTAAATCTAAAAAACACAAATTACCCTAAGCCCATAACCCTAAACCCTGAAAAACCCTAACAAACACTTAACCCTGAACCTATAAAACCCAAAAAAACCGTAACCTAAAAAACCCAAATCCCTAAGACCTAAAAACCTAGATAAAAGCCTTAACCTAAATCCTTAAATCTAAAAAAACCCTAAGCCCTAAACCCTGAATCCAAAACACAGATCCTAAACTCAAACCCCTAAGAAACACTAAACCCTAAACCTTAAGAAACCATTAATCGTACTAACCATATAAAACCCCTATAAACCATTTAAAACACCTACAAAACCTAATATCAAAATCATAATATTAAATAACCCCTAAACTTACAAACACAAAAAACCCTAAGTGTAAACCCTAAACCCAAAAACCCCTTAAGCTAGAAAAACTCTAAGTTCTAAACCCTATTAAGCCCTAAATCGTATGTGTTAAACCCTAATAACACAAAAAAATGTAAGCCCGAAACCCTAAATCGATAAAACCCTAAGGATCCTAAACCTAAAAAATCAAAATCCCTAAACCCTAAAAACCTATATTAAACCCTTAACATAAAATCCTAGACCATAAGAAACCCTAAGCCCTAAGCCCTAAACCCTAAACCCTAACTTAAAACCCTAAATACTAAATCTAAAACCCTAAACCCTAAACTTTAAGAAACCCTAAATCCTATAAACCCTTAAAACCATTTAAAACCCCTACAAAAACCTTATCTCCAAATTCGAAACTCTAGAAATCTACAAACCATAAATATAGAAAGCACAAAATACCATAAGCCCGTAACCCTAAACCCTAAACAACCATTACAAACAGTTAACCCTAAACCTATAATACCCTATATAACCGAAATCTCTAAGCCCTAAATACCTAGATAAAAGCCTTAACCTGAATCCCTTAACCTAAAAAAACCTAAGCCCTAAACCATGAATGCAAAACCCAAATCCTAAACTCAAACCCCTAAGAAACACTAAACCCTAAACCTTATGAAATCCTAAATCATACTAACCCTATAAAACACCTAAAAACCATTCAAAACCCCTACAATACCTAAGATCTATACCCTAAATCCTAAATATCTGTAAACCCTAAATTTATAAACAAAAAAAACCCTGAGTGTAAACCCTAAACAAAAAAAAACCCTAAGAAACACTTTACACTTTAAAACCCCAAAAAACCCAAAAACCCCTTAAGCTAGACAAACTCTAAGATCTAAACCCTATCAAGCCCTAAAAAATATATGTTAAACCCTAAAAACACAAAGAATCGAAAGCCCTAAATTACAAAACCCTAAGAATTCTAAACCTAAAAATTCCAAACCCTAAACCCTAAAAACCTAGATAAAACCCTTAACATAAAATCCTAGACCATAAAAAACCCTAAGCCCTAAACCCTAAACCCTATCCTAAAACCCTAAATACTAAATCTAAAACCTTAAGAAACCTTAAACCCTAAACTTTAAGAAACCCTAAATCCTATAAACCTTAAACACCATTTAAAACTCCTACAAAAAATTTATCTCCAAATTCTAAAATCTAGAAATCTACAAACCGTAAATCTAATGAACACAAAATAACCTAAGCCCATAACCCTAAACCCTGAAAAACCCAAAGAAATAGTTAACCCTAAACCTATAAAACCCTAAAAAACCCTAAAAAACCCAAATCTCTAAGCTGTAAAAACCTAGACAAAAGCCTTAACCAGAATCCTTAAACCTAAAAAAACCTAAGCCCTAATCCTTGAGTCCAAAACCCAAATTCTAAACTCAAACCCCTAAGAAACACTAAACCCTAAATCGTACTAACCCTATAAAATCCCTAAAAACCATTTAAAACACCTATAAAACCTAAGATCAAAACCCTAAATCCTAAATATCTATAAACCCTAAACTTACAAACACAAAAAACCCCAAGTATAAACCGTAAACCTTAAAAACCCTGAGAAACACTAAACACTTAAAAACCCCTTAAGCTAGAAAAACTCTAAGCTCTAAATCCTATTAAGCCCTAAATCGTATATGTTAAACCCTAAAAATACAAAAAAACGTAAGCCTTAAACCCTAAACCGATAAAACCCTAAGAATCCTAATCCTTAAAAATCCAAAGCCCTAAGCCATAAAAACCTAGATTAAACCCTTAACATAAAATCCAAGACCCTAAAAAACCCTAATCCCTAAACCCTAAACCCTAATCTAAAACCCTAAATACTAAACCTAAAACCCTAAGAAAACCTAAACCCTAAACCTATAAAACCCTAAAAAACCTTAACCCAAATTCCCAAATCCCTAAGGGCTAAAAACCTAGATAAAAGCATTAACCGAAATCCTTAAACCTAAATACACCATAAGCCCTAAACCCTGAATCCAAATCCCATATCCTAAACTCAAACCCCTAAGAAACACTAAACACTAAATCTTAAGAAACCCTAAATCGTACTAAACCCCTATAAACCATTTAAAACACCTACAAAACCTAAGATCTAAACCCTAAATCCTAAATATCTGTAAACTCTAAGCATACAAACACAAGAAACCT
>JAJOOH010024644.1:0-11029 GCA_029582605.1 Solanum gracilifrons
AGGGTCGATTTAATGACTCTGCTACTATACATAACTTCCCCGCAATAAATGGAGTAGCATAAGACAGAGTAGATCCAGGATCTATCAAAGCATAAACACAATGTGAGCAAACAATCAATGTACCTTCCACAACATCTGGTGATGACTTTGACTCCTGTCGGCCGGTTAATGAATATGTACGATTCTGTCCACTACCAGAACTAGATGCTCCCTCTCTGCCTCCGCCTCTATCTCTACGTGTTGAAGTCTGGGGTCCACGCCCTGTAGACTGTGCTGATGAAGAGGAACCTACTGATGACCTGGTCGACTGACCTATACCACCCTGACCTATGGTAGGGCAGTTTCTCCACCCATGCCCCTCCTGTCCACAAGAATAACAACTTGTGGAACCCTGTTTGCACCTCCCGAAATGCATCCTACCACAAGTTCCGCAACGCGGTGGTGCTGTCCTAGCCTGGCCTGAGCCTCTCCATATGAACCAGTGGGCCTATCCCTCTTCTCTCTCTCTCCATCGACCCTCTCAGTCATATACTGTAGATGTCGGCGATCCTCTATGCCTTGTGCAAAGACTTGAATTCGCGAGATAGCCATATTATCATTTAGTTTAGCGGTAGAACAAACGTTGATATAGTCTGAGTCAAGCCCTCCCACAAATCTACGCACCGTGTCATACATCGTATCAACAAATGCTGGTGCATATCTAGCCAATGAATCAAATCTCAACCCGTACTCTCGAACACTCATGCTGCCCTGTTGGAGGTTCAGAAATTGGTCCACCCGGCTATCCCTAATCTCCCGAGGTAAATAATGATCTATGAAAGCCTCTGCAAAGCTATCCCAAGTGGGTAGAGATGCATTTTTTCCCCTAGATCTCTCCCAGCTTTCGTACCAAAATACTGTAACACACGCAATCGAAATGCTGCTAACTCAACTGACTCAGTAGCTGAGGCATGCATGACTCTGAAGATTCTATGAAGCTGATCAACAAAGTGCTGAGGTTCCTCTCTGCGATCTGTCCCTGTAAACTGTGGAGGGTTCAAGGCAAGAAATTCACGGACTCTCGAACTTTCGGGCCCTCCGGGCCCTTCAGAAGGTCCGAAAACATCTGGCACAGCTGGCTGGTGCTGTGCGGCTACTAACTGTGCTAGCATATATACTGCACTCTTGAAATCATGATCAGATGGCATAGGAGGAACTAGAGGTGATACTGCTGGTGGAGACGAAGGTCCTGTAGCCCTCAGAGGCTCTTGAAGTGGTGGAGAAGCTATAGGGGGATGAGATGATGTGTCCCCCTGGGTATCACAATGGGCTGCCTCCACTTGTGGTACCTTGCCAGTACCCTCGCCTGCAGTTGTATCTAGTTCCTGGCTAGTTGTGGTCTGTCTAGTGTCAGTCATCTCTATCTGCATACAAATATCAATTATAAGCTAGAAACCTCAACCCTTAAGACACCGCCATATAGCACGAGGTGAGCAAAAGAAGGATAGTCATTCTAACATGCCCGGTAGCTTCTTGCTTATCGAATATGGTGCACAACACATTTATAAACAAGACTCTACTAGACACGGCTTGCAGACTCCCTAGGATACGACGTTGCTCTGATACCAAGTTTGTCACACCCCAAACTCAAGGGGCGCAACTGGCTCCTAATGCCAAAACTCAGGCCCGAGCCGAATCTGCTGAACCATTTACTACTAGCACATGGCAGCCACACGCAATCAATAAATCAAACAAGTATATCTTGGCTTAAAACTAAGCCATCAATTGGCAAGGCCCCTGCCAATTGATCTATAAAAGAAACAGCTACTCCCTGGAGATCAAATAAATAAATAGCCAACTAGCACATAAGTCTTGATTGCGCCGTCGAGACCACCATGATATCTATACCAAAACTAAAAGCAGGTATATATAAATACAATACATCAAACAACTCACAAGCTTCAGTAAACCAACCACATAGGTCAGTATGGCCATAACGTAGCTATACACCCCACACACTAGTCTGCAAGCCTATAAGTGTAGTGAAGATTAGCGGGACAGGGCCCCGGCCTACCCATAAAGATATATGCAACAAAAGGTAACAAACCTCCCAACTCTGGCAGCTCCGGAGGAAAGGGGCTAGCCAACCAGATAAAAGTTAATCCTGCTGCTGAGGAGGTCTACTCAGTCGTCTGTCAGGACCTGCATGCATGAATGTAGCGCCCCCAGGCAATTGGGCGTCAGTACAAAATAATGTATAGAGTATGGAAGGCAATAGTCTATGATGAGGTATCCTGATATACTGAAATAATCTGATAAATAAATCAAGGATAATATAAGTGTACTGACCTGCTCCTAAATCTAAACTTAACAAAAATAATGAAACAACAACCTAACCAAGCCCCCATAAGCTCGGCAAGTACAAACTGCACACAAGACCACCTACTCAGTCCCCCATAATCCCGGAAGGTTCCAATCAGCGTATATACCCATACCAGTAGTCCCCTAGCCCCGTAGGTAATCACATAGCCCTCTAAGGCATTAATATAGCTCCGTAGGCGGCACATAACTTTCTTAGGCATCAACGTAGCTTATAGACAATTCATAGCCCTCTTAGGCAATAACGTGGCCCTGTAGGAAGCACATACCCTTCTTAGGCGTCAATATATCCCTGTAGGCAACTCATAGCCCTTCTAGGCACAATATAGTCCTATTAGACAACATTGTAGCCGCCATAGGCAGTTCATAGCTCAACAGCTAACCACAATAGCCCCAAGGGCAACAACAAACAATTAACTAGGCTGAAGGCGAGCAATTTAGCTTTAAACAATATATATATAATAATCTCCAAGTCGTTCTTAACTTAGGGTCTTTCTTAACAGATCGTGAGTCCCTAAAATGAGGGGATATAACCACCCCATCAGCCAACCATTCACAAATACATCTACAAGATCACCAATGTTAACTACATCTAAGGAAACATGTCGATAAAGGGAATAACCTTAACATACCTTTCCAATGAACGCTCGAAAGACCGTAATTCCTTCAGAAAAGTTGTTCCTTATGTCCTAAACTTCACAAACACTATATATACATAGCTGGGACGCACCTATAAACAGTTTATAATTAATCTTATATCGGTAGATTTGCCATATTGCCCCAACCTGTCGAAATGTCCGTAGAAATTCATAAAAACAATCATAAAAGTCCCGAGATGATTACCCTAGTTAACCATGTTAAAACCTTGAAGAAACACCAGTAATTACAAATTTATATCTTTAAAAACCAGCTCCTAACGCAGTAAATAGAAGGGAAAAATGATTGCCACATGTAGAGATTACGTTTCTAGGCACGGGGGCAATGTTTAATGGTAGAAATCGTCAAAACTAACTTTCATTATGCTAGGACTTCATAGAAACCCTCTCCTAAGCTTTCTCACTGGTTTTAGAACTGAAATGAACTGTTTCTATGTCTAAAAACGTTAAATAGCTGACATACCATATCCTTTATAATTTATTACTCACCCTCTTTGTCTTTTCACGAAGGTACAAGTTAATTTAGACGTTTTGGAAAAGTCGGGGTGTTACAGATAATTAGGACTCTACAGACACGGCTTCATAGACTCCCTAGGACTCTTGAACTCTGGACGTGGCCGGCAATCGAAGCCCATTGCTGGCCCCCAAGCGAACCCTTGGCCTGGCTTTCTTAACTCAGCGGAATAACTCAATGCAATGCAAGGTTTTAAAACAACCCAACTGATAAAATCTGGCCAAAAGGCAACTCGAGTCTCAAAATAGAATATATACATATATACATAGATGAGAGACTCAAAACTAACTGATTGACTGTCTATGAAGCCTCTAAAATACTGAGATAGATGATGGGACAGACCCCACAACATCCTAATAAAACAAGACTAAGAAAACAAAATAACCGGGTCCTCCGGAATGCAAAGAGGCTCACCACTGACTTTGGAGTACTCAGCTGGATAAACGGCGTACCGGATGCTGGCCCTGGGTACCTGTGTCTGCATCATCATAAGATGCAGGCCAACTGGCATCAGTACATTGAATGTACGAATATGCGAGCTGGAAATCTAAACCACAACTCAAGCTTGGAAGGAGTACAAAAGAACACTTACCTTGGCTCTGTTCGACTCATGAATAACTGAACTCAATATATAAATCAATAAGACACATGCAATATATAAAGGTTGTAAAACACTTCAAACATGATGTAAAAATCATATTTATAATATCATAAATATACCATGATTCCTCTCAAAGTCTACTTGTGCAATGCATGAATAAAGTCCCATACCCCCATCCACACTAAGCAGAACTCCTCGAGGAACCATGCTCTTTATTCTGTGGGAGTTTCTCTAACCGATAACCACCACTATGAAACTAAGTGGTAATACAACTCTTTACCCCACGTTGCCCAAGGACCATCCTATACCTTGCCGTGATATAGGAAGCTAACTTTACTAAGTGGATCCACTAGCTTAACTTTACAGATTCCTCTAAAAAGTATGACCCGTTAACTCCTATGTTGGCTACATGGTTCTTATGGAGAGTTGAGTTAATATGAACTCGTGTCCACAACTCGGTGCTCAAGACTACTCACAAAAATACTTTAGCTCATAAGTATTTTAAACACATCTGTCTTTATGTGAGATAATTACTCAAAATCTAGCCCAAAGGCTCACTTGGAATCAATGTTCCTTTTCTTGAAAACTAGCCCATATGCTCCTTTGGAAATCATAGTTCCTTTCTTACTCAAATGTAAAAACATTTAGAAACTTCTTTAGGAATACATAGTTCCCTAATAACTTTTGAGAAATAAACTCAACTTTAAATCTTGACTTATATTGAAACTTGAAACTCTTTACTTAGCTTGAAACTCTAAAATCTTTACTTGACTTGAAACTTGAGTCTTAAAATAAAGTTAAAACGTTCAATAAAGACTCTTGAACAACTTTAAGAACTTGCTTTACTTGATTCTTAACTTCCAAGCTTAACTCTTAACTTCACTTGACTTGGAAACTAACTCTCCTTGAATTGGATTTATAGATTCAAGGTGTTTGATCTCATGTTTATGGATGAGTTCTTGACGTTTAGACGTACCTTGGAGTGTCGGAAGCAACTTTGAAACATAGCTATATTACCAAGGAACATGCATGGACAAGTGGGGAATAAATGGGAAAGGTTAGTGTCCTTGGCGCTCTGAGAGGCGCGAGGCGCCAGCCCTAAAACTTCAGAGGGTAGGTTGGGGCGTACTGCTAGGCGTGCCGCCCCAAGGGGGAAAGTCAGAGCCCATTTTGGGGCGCGCTGGCAGGCGCGACGCCCCAGCCTTTTTCCCCGAAAACTCAACTTTTCTCCTTCTTTACTCCAACTCTAAACCTTCTAAATTTCAAAGCTTCTTCCCCCAAACACTAAGAATCATCAAAAGTCTCAACATACACTAGATTCAACTCAAAAACACCACCAGAAACATACACCAAACCAACAAGAAGTTCAACACAACACAACTACAACTTCAACAAACATAATCAATCTTTTCTCGAAATTAAACGAGCTTAGCATGTGGGGGAAAGAACCAACCCAACACTATGAACTCACATACCTAGTAGGGATCGCCCCTGACGATCTTTGACGAAACCTTGCTTGATCTTCTCTTTCTCCTCTTCTTCTCCTCTTCACTCAAGAACCCTAACTCTTACTCTTTTAAAAAGGGAAAAACTGATCAAAAATCAGTCCTACACCTTAATATATATCCGGAAGAAAAGGCTAGGGAAAAGACCAAAATACCCTTAAAATTTCCGGACTGACTTCCCTTACCAACAACCCAACTTCGAATGGGCATAACTCACTCATACGAACTGAAATCGAGCAAACTCAGCGGTGTTGGAAAGACCATTCCACGAATTTTGTAAACATAACTGGAACTACACCTAACTCATCTTGATCTAGGAGTAATGACCGTTCAAAGTTGGCCAAAAAACTCACTTTTTCCCATACTTAACCAAATTTTCCAGATTTTTAATTCTTTCCAAAATGACTATTTCCAATTCTAAGCCTCTTCATAGCTATTTCAAATCGCCGGATGTTACACTTATCCCAACTTGATTTGAACAATGGTGAAATTTTGGGACAACGGCAACATGGTATTTCGGTTCAGAGAAGTAGAGTTGACTCTGACTATTGATGAAGTTCTTGCAAGTTATGAGAGTGTCGGCATGTGCAACAAGAGAAAACACCAACCCGATACTGATCTTCTCTTTCCAAATATATGGGATTTTGACGAAATCAAAGAAAACTTTCATTTGTCAAAGCTGAGTGGATGGACAGGCTTCCCAAGTCAAATATTCCACTTCAAAAGTTGTATGATCAATTTGGACGCGCTAGAGCTTACGAGAAGTTCAAAGAAGAGTTTGTTTCGGAAGAAAAATGGAAGGAAACACGCCCCCTTGCTTTTGCGATATGCCTACTTAGGACAATGGTCTTTCCCCAAGGACCAAACTACACCATCCATCCAAGTGTAGTAATGGTCGCTCATGCTATTTTTAATGGAATAGGCTATGGGTCTGTAAGAAAGTACTACAATTTGGCTCCCATGATCCTTGCTGACATTTACAAGGCATTGGATAGATGTAAAAGCGACACACGTTTCTTTCAAGGGTGTAACCTAATACTTCAATGGTGGATGATATGACACTTGGTCAAAGCTCATAATCCAACAGAACCATATCCCTTGGAAAGACAAAACAGACTCGAAAGTCACGATTGGTGGGTGCAACGTAATCATTTCAACAAGACTGGAGGCCAAGAATTTTGGTACCCGAGACTTCAGGGTTTGAGAGAGGCAGATGTGCAGTAGTCGATCCAATGCTTGGTAGTAAAAAAATAAATGGCGATCCGAAGTGGAAAGACCCCCTACTTGATATTTGCTGGGTTGAGAGGAACTCGGCCATATGTTCATTCTCAAGTACTTAGACAAATAGGAGGGAAACAAGAGCTTCCTCAAATCTAAGACATGACGAGATTTGTGACAGATCATGAAAATGGCGAACTCGCTTTTACCAAAATGATGCTTCAATTATGGAAAACTCGAAGGGTATTGGGTGAGCCGGTGCCAAGCAGGTTTCGTTCTGAATGTTCTAAGGATTACACGGAGTGGTTAAAGAACAGTCTCGCCGGAACTATCGAACCCGATCCAATCGTTCCCCATATTATTACAGATGTTGGACCCAAACATCAAATTCAACTTCATCAACTCTAAGAGAAGTTTGATAGGAATGAGTTGGAGCATCAACGTCGGCATTTAGAAGACGCCGAAGTCATAACTCAGTTAAAGCAAGAGCTACAAAGAGCTAGACAATGGATGTCAGAATCGAATGATAGCATGGAACAACAGATCCAGTCGGTAGAGAGGTTCAAACATCATGAAGGGGATCGGTTGGCAAGACATCACCTATGGGCGAGCAAATATGCCATGTGGGAAGAGGTTAGCATTGCTAAGAGCACCATACTTGGTGAACGATCAGGATGAGCTTGAAGTTTGTTATCATCCCCTGCGTGGGATTGCTCTTTTTGTACTTTACTTTCCGAACTCATTTCCCTAATTTTATGTTTGTCAAACATTTTTGAACGCTATTAATGAAATACTTTGGGGGATAATGAATTGGCTTAAAAAGACATAAATCCTTCAATTTGGTAGGCCTACCCTTGGCACAAAAGGGTCACATGCATGTTTAAGACGCGATATTCGTCTGTTTACTTGTATCCTTTAACTATTTATGTGGTACGCTGCTTTGAATGAGGACATTTTTTAGCCCACTCCTTTTCAAAAAATTTCCAAAAATCCCTACAATACCAAATACAAGTCACTACCAAATCTTCGACCAAAATTCCATGAGTTTTGAGTTTCTCAGCTAGAAATAAAATCCTACTATCAAATCCTAAAATATTACTCTATCATCTCAGGAAAGGTAAATTGTTGCTAAGATGAAAAAAGGGAAGAATGCCGAGGTGAAGAAGATCGAGGAGGATTTAAGGATAAAATTGTGTCGATTCAAACAAGAGATTCGAGAGATGGGAGAAAGAAGAATAGAAGTGGAACTAGCCACCGCAGCTGCGCAAGCCAAAAGTGCAGCACGAGACGCGGAGTTATTGGCTAAGATGGCAAGATATGCTATCATGAACGAGGAGACGGTTGTTATGCGGAATGAACATGATGTCTTCAACAATGATATAACCATGAGTCTTCAGAAAATACGCAGAAAATGCTCTTTCTTCAATTAAGAAGCCAATAGTGGTCCCGAAGACAATCATCCTTGAGATACTGAAGAAGATACTGATGAGGAAATCATCTATATGCCTCCCTTCCTAGGACGTCTAAAAGGAAAAGACAAAAATATTACTTTCCCAGCTTATGAGCGGACACATAGCGTGGGGGTAAGAGTCGTGTCGTGTGCTCTCATTTACGAGCACTTTAAGGCTTCACGCATGCTGAAGCCTCTCGAAAGAACCACTTTTGGGTTTAGGCATGAAAGCTCTCAAAAGATGTGTATTCTACCACCCGAACCAAAGAAGACACACTATAGAAGAATATATGGAGCTTAAGGCAGCAATCCGCAATCTGATCAATGTTGGGAAGATCATGTGTATATGGGGTGAGAACACCGTCCTTACATAGGACCAACTGGAGCCAGTGTGTCGGTCACTGAGCACACTTTGTTTCATTGTCACTACTTCACGCCTTTTAAGAATATGGTGTTGGAGATCTACAGTCAGTTGGTTCAAAAAGGGGTCTTGGCCTCTATCAGAAAGGATGATAAAGCAATTGATCCTGTGGGAATTGAACTGGAAACCCTGCCCTTATCATGACGCCATCGATCATAACATATGAAGGTGCCTCGGGTTTCGCTATGAAGTGGAATCCCTCATCAACATGGGAAAGATTCAAGTTGAGTTTGCCCCCCGTGATTAATGCAGCAGTCAGAAGAAGAAGCTTTGATGAAGGCACCATCTATCCTTTAGGAGCTTTATTGTATGGTTTTTTTTTACTTTCCTTGTAATTTTTAAGAAATGAATGAATGAAAATGAGAATTTCCTTTTGTATTCGAACTACGTAGGGCCTGAATTCTCCTTGGGAGATACATAGGCAGCCTTTCAAGGCCCGACCCCTATTTTTTTAAAAATTTCTTTTCCCCCTTTCATTCTACAAGGAAACATTGAATTCATATCAACAGATGCCGAGAGATGCAGCAAGAAGACTTTAGCTCAACGTAATTTAGCCTTTTTGAGTCACTAGCCTCAAAATAAAACGAGCAAACTCATGCTTGTTCAAAAATCAGTCCTCATTATTCGTGTGTCAACATGTCCTCAAACAAAGCAACTCTTACGTGTTCATATGCTTTCTATGTGATATTTTGCATTACTTTTCCTGAACTAAAACTAATAAATTTGCCTTTGAGTTGTTTTTCTTCTACAGGTAGTTAGAACTGATTTTTGTCGATAAGCTGGTTGAACACCCTTATTTTACAAGATTAAAAGACCCTACAGATTCCTTCCCCAGTCAAAATTCTCAGAAGGGAAAAGCAGTAATGGGTGACAACAATGAAGATATTGGCCTTACCGATGTTGTCGTGGCCTAGCCCGTCATTGCTGATCAGAACGAACTAATTATGCAGTTGATGCAGAAGATCACCGAGATGAGGGTCGAAATGCAGAGAAGGCAAGATCTGCCTAATCCGGTTTTTGCTTTCAATGCTCCAGCAGACGGAAGGCCTCCACTCCACTTTCCTCCTTCAAGCGCGGAACAAGCCCAAAACCTACCCTCAAATTCTGCTCAGAATCCCTCAATCATCGACCTAACCACCCAAAATCCCCATTATACCTTCGCCTCTTACCAAACACCACCTCCGTCTCAAAGTACCAACCCTCAAGCGCGACTCCTTCCTTAAAATGCCAACCTCCAAACTTATCCACCTCCTCAAAACCAAAATGTCAACAACCCTCAAGCCTCCCTCCATCACCAAAATCAACATACCAGCCCGTAAACTTTCCCTCAAAACTATCAATCCCCTCAAAATACCCAGAGTCCCTCTATTGCTGCACCCCTACCTCAAAAAGCCATCTTCCAAATCATGGTCCCCAATGAGCATGATGCTAATGGTTCTAGCTCGACCACTATGAGGAGCGAAAAAGAGCGTGGAGGTCAAAGGAAGAGGCCGCCAAGTTGAATATGAATGAAGAGATCCGATGGGCCATGAAAGAGTTGCAGTGTATTACTGAAGTCGCCGGTTTGAGTTATGAGGATCTATGCATTCATCTGAATTTGGACCTCCTGGAAGGGTTCAAGGTCCCAAAATTTGACGTTTTCGGAGAATAGGGAACCCCTTAGCGCAATTGAGGGCCTACTATGACTAGCTCGTGGAAGTTGGAAGAGATGAAGCTTTACTAATGTGGCTTTTTAGTCAAAGTCTGAGTGGAGAGGCTCTGGAATGGTTTACATCTCATGAAACAAGACAGTGGCCTAGCTGGACTGCTTTGGCAAAGGACTTTATCAAGTGGTTCACCTACAATGTGGAGATCGTTCCTGATCGTTATTCCTTAGAAAAAATGAAGCAGAAATCAAATGAAAGTTATAGAGAATTTGCACACAGATGGAGAAAAGAGGCAGCTAGAGTTCGACCTCCTATGTCTGAGAAGAAAATTGTCGATGTATTCGTGCGGGTTCAAGAGCCCGAATATTATGATATAATTATGCTACTCATTGGAGAAAAGTTTGCTGAGATAATCAAAGTAGGTGAGACTATCGAAGACGGATTAAGAACCGGGAAGATTGCCCGTGTTGTTGCCTCGCCCGGATCCTCGGGTTTGTTGAAGAAGAAAAGAGAAGATGTGTCTTCTATCTCTTATGAAGGGAAGAAGTCCCCAAGGAAATCCTCATCATACCAAGGTCATTCTCGACCTTCACAGAGCTCGTACCCAGCTTGTTATGCACAGACTAATTACCAAAATACCCCTCCCCCAGTTATCAAAAT